>WWET01001245.1:136502-145897 GCA_011038615.1 Limnodynastes dumerilii
ACAAGTTTGCCATTGAGATCTAGGCTCTGTTTGTGAATGTGCATGTAAATGAACCATCTTTTGAAGACCACAGGTGCAAGAGCTTTGATCTGGCTTTAGTTAATCCTATAAGCTTATAACATCATGTTTTTAACATTAAAAAGTTTTTAAATATTTTGGGAACAAAATTATAATGTATCAATAAATTTGTCCAATTTTTACTAGACTTCTAAGGCTTTAAATTGATTACACTTTGATTTATTTATTTAGATATGGTGTTATTTTAATTTTGTTTAAGGGGCAGTTTTCTTTTTTTGCAGTAAGTTTTGGGGCTTCACAAACCCCAGATCCAGCAGTGTCCATTAGCTTAGAACTGGCTAATAGTTCTGGATGCCAAAGATTGGTAGCTTTTTCTTTTCTTTCTATTCTATGGAATAGGTGAGAGACTGCAGTTTTTAGCTTGGTTGGTTTATCCGAGTGACGTTTGCAACAATTCTGATGGCTTAGTAGGCCCAGCACGGTATCAATGTCAGCTCATTTATAAACTTAACCACAGATATTGAAGCAATATAGGTATGAATTACAGGAAACTCAAACTTGGTTGTTGAGGTGGCCCCTTAGAAAATATTCTCTAGATGGAGCTAGCATTTCTCATTACAGGGCCAGACTTACTAAGATATGGGTTTGGAAAAGTGACGATGTTGCACATAGCAACCAATCAGATTCTAGCTGACATTCTCTATAATGTAATAGGAAAGTGAGAGCTAGATCTGATTGGTTGCTATGGGCACTTTTCCAAACCCGCAGCTTAGTAAACCTGGCCCTACAGAGTCTTGTAGGATTAGCTGGTAGTAGTTAGATCACGCTTCAGTGGTAAATAAAAGTCTGGAGAGAGAAGTATATTAACATAGTTATATTGTTGCCTATTGTTGCCTATTTTAAAGACTTACAGTTAACAGGGACAGCAAAGAAGTATTTGCTAAACATATTTTAATGAAATGAAACGAAAAGAAGAGAACCTGCTGAGTTTTAAAATGATACATATCATCTCCAGAGCACACTGTGTAACGACTATGAAGAATTAGCTTGGTGTCACTTCAGCAAGGACTTTTGAGGCAGTGGAAAATTGCACATGACCTGGGTAAAAACAAGGGGCCCGATCCAGAACTACGTCCGTCTTCCATAGACAGACGTAATTCAATGAACAATAGCTACTGCGCATGCGTAGTAGCTATTGTACGTAATCTGCGTATCGTTTTGATACGTAGATTGCGTAAATGCAGCCTTTTAGACCGCATATACGCAATCTACGTAACAAAACGATACGCAGATTACGTACAATAGCTACTACGCATGCGCAGTAGCTATTGTTCATTGAATTACGTCCGTCTATGGAAGACGGACGTAGTTCTGGATCTACCCAAGAACCTAAACACTGACTGACAGTCTTTAAGGAACCAGACAAGGGGCCCGATCCTGAATTACGTAAGTCAGGAGACTTACGCAAGTCTCTTGCGTAAGTCCCCTGACAAATAACATGTGCACACCAGATGCTACACTAATGTATCTTCTACGTTAGCTTACTTATACAAAACTCTGCACAAGAGAGGGGAGTAACAGGGGTGTGCACTTCCCTCTTCTGTGTGAACTTCCAGAACTCCATGTATGTGGAAGGCTTGAATCTGGATCAGGTCCAAGTTTTTATTATTGGGCCTATTTTGAGGATCAATGTGGGAAGTGTTATTTCCAAAAAAAGTGCTTGGTATAAAAAGAAAAACAGGACTTAGCAATCAGTGAATTCGCAAAGAAAAGCTCTCAAAATCAATATATTTTTGGACAAGACTACAGGCACTAAGGTACTGAAAGGTAAAAAGAAAACACACTATAATTGAAATGTTAACATTTTAGGACTGAAGATTTGTACTGCATATCAAGTGTTTATTTCTAAAAAAGAGTGAAACAGAAATAAAATGTATTAATTACAGAATAAAAATGAAATGAACTTATTAGTGTAAGAAAGAACAAAATAATTTGTCATTCATTTATCACACCCTGTTTTCTCTGATAAATGTGTCCTCTAGATAAACATCATCATAAACAATCACATCATCATGAACAATATCCAAGTCCTACACTAGAAGGTCTCTAACATGTAATAAATTATTTTTATTTTTCAATATTACAACTAGAGTAGTTAGCTAAGCAGCACTGATAACACATACATATTTATCTATATTAACTTTATTACATTAACTAAAGGAAAAAAATCTGGATTAGGCAAAGCTTTTCCCATCCTTAGAGAATCACAATGAGAAAATATAAGGCTAATGAATCTATAAATAAGTACATGAAAAAATATTCGCCTATAAGCAGTAATATCATATTATTGGGATGGCAATTGGAGTTTCAGTTAGGCAATCAGTAAAAAAGTGTTATTGTACCCAACTGAGGAATACCAAAATAATATGTTTCAAATAGGGTACCATTACTGTGAGCTTATGAGTGGAAAATATTATAGGCAAGGAGAATATTATATACAATATATGTCCAGTATATCTATCAAAGAGAAAGCATATATTCACCAGCTGATGCAGAAACTCTAACATTTGCAAATGGTTTATATCCAAGCAAAGTGCTACTAAATTATTTGTAATTGTCCCAGGGGTATTAGGCTAAAGTAAAGATGCAAACTGTTGTTAAACTGCCTTCTTCTGATGTGGCTTTCAAGCATATCAGTCAATATTTACATTTTGTTTTGTTTCCCAGACAAGGTGCTAAATAGAAAAAGCTATGCACCTGTCCAATCTGCATCCAATTGCTGTATGGTGGTATAGATATTATGTTTTTATTTATTGATTGATTTTTGAAGAAAGATTAATTTGTCATAACAGAATAGTTATTCACCACATCCACATTAGTTTTTAATTCACTGTTATACCCCGTTCTAATTATTTGCCATATGACTGTTTCATAATTCTAATTCAATAATTTGTTTTGTCATCCTTTTTGTGTTAATAAAGTTTTCAAAAACTTACCAAGAAATCCATTGGCACATCGACAATGATACTTGTTTATGCCATCTACACAGATCCCTTCATTTGCACATTGATTGGAGGCACATTCGTTAATATTTTCTTCACACAATGAACCTTTCATAAAAAATAGATGTCACATAAATGGAAATTAACTACACATGTAAAATTACTAAACAAACTACTGTATAACCTTATAATAAAAGTCTTGTGTTATGCAAATTTAAATAATAAAGTAACTAGTTCTATCCTACAATATGTTTTTATTTTTGTCTTAAAATATCTTATGCTAAATGTATTGTGATAACATCCCAAAAAATGCATAAATACTAAGATACATTTTATTTATATATTTTTATGTTTTAAATGATGATTATTATAGTAAGGCTTGCATCACATTCACAAATGTTAATGATGTTAAATTTTGTGATGCTATGCTGGGAACATATATTTTAATTATGATGTGAAAAGCTTAAGTAAAACATGCGTTGGTGCAGGAGGCTAAAGCGGGGTAAACACTAAACAATTATCAGGTTGGTCAGTCAAAAATTAGCCGAAAAGCCTGATAATTGTCAGGTGTATCCAATTTCACAACCAATTTCGCTAAGTGTATCCATGATGTGCCTGACGCTGTAGCATTCAGTGTGTACATGCTACATGATGTTACCAGCTAGCTGTTTGACCCAAACTTTTCATTTTCATGCAAATGGATACAAAAACAAATGATTTATATAGAAACATAAGAGCTGGACCACAATATTTAGAAAATTGAGCAAGACTTGATTGAGTGGTTCTTCCCAACTGTGCTGTATTAGGCTGGTCATTCTGTCTAATGACTGTATTATATCTCAATCAAAATACACCTCTAATTGGCTGTAGGAAAGTGTATAGAGTCTGTGTCTATTTGAGTCCTCCATTCCTTTGTGTATCTGTCAATTCCTCTCTTTGCACCTACACTTATATACAATTTTATAGACATCAATCTATTTACACATGCATATACTTTAATTCAGACTACTAGCTGATGTATTAGACTGGTCTTTTTCCTTATTGGCTGTTTCTTATGTCAATCAAATCTGAGGCCAATCAGAACACACCTCTTATTCTGATTGGCTGTAGGTGAGTGCTCATTTGAGTCCTCTGTCCCTCTGGTATCTGTCCATGCATTTCTTTGCACCTATATAGTTTATTAAACTGCCAACCTGCCTGCCACGGCTGTACCAATATGTTTCAGAGATTACACTGCCTGGTGTTTATGCTGCTGCTCTGTTACTTAGTTTAGCCACTGTAGCTTTTAACAAATAATGGTGAAAACAATATTATTGATGTTAATAATATTGCAGGAGCCAAACACATAAAAATTTCATGATTTTAGCTGGGTTTTTTTTATAATTTTTTAAAATTCAAATTCAAAGCTAAAACCAAAACATTTGAGACTGATTTTTCCAAAAACTAAAACCAAAACAAAATAAAGATTTAGAAGGAAAACCGAAATATGGGGATCAGTCGCCGCTCATCTCTAGTTTGCATTGTAACCAATCCCACTTGCACAGACAGACTTTTGAAAGGCAGCGCTATGTTAAGTATGGATTGGTATGCAGTGAAGGGGAAATCTAGACTCTAAATTGAGTAGAGAGACCAACTTCCAAACTTAGCACAGTTCCTCTGACAGAAGTGTCTTGATGAAACAGAGTGCATTCCGATCGACTATTCTGGATTAACTGAATTACAGAATGTTGGCTTTTCTCTTTAGAAGTGGAAATCATCCACATTTTGTGACCACACATGTGCACACAGTAGATTTCTAGCACAAACCTGGTTCCTTAGTATCCAGACTTTTAAGCCTGGAAGTCTTTCCGATGAAGTGACAGGATGCATATGTTGGGTACACAAGGTGGGGATTAAGGTGGAAATCATAATGTAGGGTCTTGTTCTCATAGGGCCTTACATGCAACGGGAGTAGCCTCCCCTTCCCCATACAGGACTCAGGATACAGCAGGGATTCGGTTTGGATCTCCACTGCTGCTGCACTCAGAGTTCTGGGTGCAGCAGAAGATGAAATCTGCATAGTAACATAGTTGATGAGATTGAAAAAATACAATAATCCATCAAGTTACACTTATTATGGATCTCTTGTGACTCCAATCTTAAAATAAAAAAATTGATCCAGATGAAGCAACCTTCAATCTTTTTAATTTGGAAAAATCCTTGCTGACATTCAGTTATTGGTTATTTTGGTTTTAGGTAAGTTACAACAGTTAAAATGCACAAAACTTATCCAAATGAACAGCAACAAGCACATTATGATATTTTAAAGCTGTAACATTGTAGACTTTTTTACCTCTAAAGCCAGCTGCACACAGGCATTCAAAACTTCCAATGCCATCTTTACAAATCCCATTGTTTCTGCATGGCATAGATTTGCAGTCATCAATGTTAATTTCACATTTTGTACCTAAAAGCACATTAAAACCATCAGATGCAAATGATTCCGCAGAGCATACATTCTTTTTAATGTTCAAATAAACACGTTGAAAAGTTGTACCATTGTGGCTGTCTAGAAGACTCCCTAAGCCAAAGGATAAATATTATTTGTTGGAAACTAGTGGTTTAGTAACAATAGCTCCAAGCAATGTATTTTACCTTGACCTATTTAATATTTAGGCTCAGTTCCCAGTTTCAGCAATTGCCAATTGTAATGGCATTTATTTCCTTAACAATGAATGTAAAACATGAAAAAAGGTTGGATAGCAAAAAGAAAGTATTTATTTAGAATAATAGAAGTCATAAATCTGCCAGCTATCATATCTAGCGGCGGATTTCTACTGATGACATCACTAAAATGGCTTTTCCACCAGCTGTTCCTTCCAAAAATAATGAATAATAAAGAATAATGTTTATATCGTAGATAAAAGCTGGCACAGGATCCTAAACTGAGCTGTGAAAGATTTGTCGTGTCTTATAGGTGAGAATTTATGTTTTGTACTTGTGATTACTCAAATGCTATCATGCTCCAGGAGCCAGACCACACCTGTACCTATATTCACACACAGCAAGACAAAATGTCTTAATTATATTCTATTAACAGTGTATACCCATGCTGTGTCTCCCCTCACACCTTTTATGGTTACATCAATCCAACATATGGAGGTTTAACACTATCTATTTTGGGTTAAAGCTAGACTAAATGTGCTGATTACAGTTACTAGTTATTCAAAGCAGAGAATAAATACGAGTTAGGTGCACAAATTTAAGAAGGCAAAGACTGTGCATGCGTAGTAACTTAATATACGGAATCTATGGACTTGGACTTAAGAACAGAACGGCTCTGAATCTCCATCACGAACATAATTCATCTATGAATGAAGGGGCATGCTTGGAAAAATTAAGAGCAAAGAAAAGGTAGGGGGAGGGATTGAAATAGGGAATTCTGGGCGCATTTACGCAACAATGTTCCTAATAAGCCGATTTACGCACACAACTAAGAACATAAAGATAAGGTAGCCCTATAGCATTCGTAAGTCGAATAAGAAGATGAGAACCAAGGGCTTGTCAGGGGAGTTAGCATAAAATAAGGAACCTAAAGCATTTTTAAGTGTAAATATATGGTAATCCTCACAAACAGTTGCACCAGTCCTTGTGCAGGATATTATTAGTAGTATTATTATTATTAATAATAATAATAAAGTTTATTTATTAAGTCCCACACAGTATCCGCAGCAGTGTTCATCAGAAAAGATCTGCCCTAAAGTAACACTAATGTTATAAATAGGATGGTACATATTTTCTGTATTCCTTCAGGTAGCTTGTTAGAAAGGCAGTTTAGAAGACATCTATATATATATTCTAAGGAAGCTGACATGAAATAGTGCTGTCTTTTTCATATATTTTTTCCCTGATGAACAACTGTGCTGTACTAGTGTATATAGTGTAGACTGTCCCCCACATTGCAGGTTATCAAGTGCTCAATGATAACGGCCTGTTCAGCCTAGCCTATCCTTCCTCCACTTAACATCCTCACTGCATTCTGCATCCTACATCTATCTTTCTTCTCATTCCTTCCTCCTCTCCTCCACTCACACCAGCAGTCCACTTCCTTTCCTCTCCTTATGTCTTCTTTAAGTTCATACCTCCCACTTAGTGTGTATCGCGGCCTGGGTAGTTTCGGGAATGATTGTGGGTGGGAGCGGGGGTGGAGTCGGGCTTTGTAGATGAAACAGGGGGCCCTAAGGTAATGCTTGCGCATATGGGACCAAGCAGAACAACGGACTGGAGTCAGGCAGGTAAATGGGACTGGAGTCAGGCAAGAGTACAGGACTGGATTGCAGACTGAAAAGCAGGACTGGACTGCAAGGACTGGACTGCAAGGACTGGACTGCAAGGACTGGATTGCAAAACTGGACTGCAAGGACTGGATTGCAAGGACTGGATTGCAGGCTGGATTGCAGGCTGGAATGCAAGCTGGATAACAGGCTGGATTGCAGGCTAGATTGCAGGCTGGATTGCAGGCTGGATTTCAGGCTGTATTGCAAGCTGGGTTGCAGGCTGGGTTGCAGGCTGGATAACAGGCTGGATTGCAGGCTAGATTGCAGACAGGATTGCAGGCTGGATTGCAGGCTGGATAACAGGCTGGAAAACAAGCTGGATAACAGGCAGTAACGAGAAAACCAGGCTCCTTCTGTGACAAAGTAGATCTGGCACAGAGGAGAGTTCTGACAGGGTTTAAATAGCCCTCTCTATCTTGGGATTGACTGCTGCGATCATGTGCCTCCAGCTGGTTGTTCCTGATTGGTCCAGGGAGATCACATGCTGCTGACTGTCATGGCGGCGCCCATGTAGCGGAGCTCCCGCTGCTGGACGCCAGAAGACACGTGGACTGCCAGGGATAAAGACTCCATTGAGCAGCACCACAAAGGACAAGACCCTCCAGGAGACTGACAGCTTGGAGAATCTGCTGGTGAGCGGGACAGTAGCGGGTAAGTCTGGCGGCGTTTTCCGCAATGTGTGACAGTGTGTTAGCTCATGTGAGCAGGGCCCTCAATCCTAGTGTTGCTTCCTCCTCTAACACTCCCCCCCTCAATTTGTACCCTTTTGTCCACCTCTGCTACCCTTTTACCCTGTCCCCACCTGGTGGCTCCCTCTCAACCTCTCACTGCATTCCTCCACCTCCTGGATCTGCCAAGCTTGACACCCCGCATTTTGCCTTGTTGTCTGTGCTTGCTTCACTTTATTGTATTTTTGTGATATTTTTAAATTTATATAGTATTTTATTATTTATACTATGCTGTTCATCCCTACCTTGTATGTTTGTACTGTATTTTGTTGTTGTATTTTGTACAACGCTGCAAAACACCTTGTGGCACCTCATAAATAAACGATAATAATAATAATACTGCTGTCAACGGGCCTAGGATTTGATCTACACTATTACTCAGCACCCACTACCACCATGCAGAGCTGGATTAAGTCTTAATGGGGCTCCAGGCAGGATGCCAGTTTGGGTCCCTCAATGAATGAATATATTGTAATATAAGATATCCTTGTCCCTTTATATGTATGTCATAAAAACATAAAAAAAAGAATGGACCATAATGTAATAAGTTTTAAAAACACTCTACTTGAAAATAGTTAAAAATGGCATGCATACCATAAATACATCTTTTAAAAGCATATACTAATTACTTTACTAATCGTTGATATAGAGCATAACCCTCATTGGTCCCTCCCTTTTTTAAACTTTTTATACTTATACTATTAATTTATTTGCAACAGATAATTGCAACATAGTTTTGCATTCTCTATACGGGAGGTGGGTCTACTCACCATGCATATGAGGTACGCAGGGTGTGTGGGAATAACTATATAAATCTTGGCTCAACCCTTACGTACAAGGTAGTATTCCACACGCACAGAGCTCTGGCCACAGATTTAACCTCCACATGTAGGAGTATAGAGGGTGCTCCCTGTTCTACTACATACAGAGTGTAGGATCATGACCGTATGAATTTTCACCCTCCAAACTCAGTGGCAGCTGGGGGCCGATACCAATACACACAATTTACTACCAACTCTGTGATTTTTCTATTTTTAACATCCATTCTTCTGACATCAATCCATCGTTTGATCAGTAAAATTGTGAGCTTTAAAAAAAAACAATCTAACGATGCAAACAATCATTTATTGGTTTTTTGGAATGATAATCATTTAAAGAATCTGTAGTGTGTACCCAGCTTTAGTAAATTTGACATTTCTTACCCGTGTAGCCCTTAAGACATGTGCAAGTATAGCCACTTCCAACCTGTTTGCAGGTCCCACTGTTTTGGCATGGGTTTAAAAAGCACTCATGAAAAACCTGTCAGATAAAAAAAATAAGCACTTGAATAT
>WWET01001245.1:146093-173829 GCA_011038615.1 Limnodynastes dumerilii
AAATATAGTAGTAAGTTTAAATAAGTATGTAGTATGTAAACTCTAAAACAATAAATAATATGCAAGCAAAGGAGCCCTGGATTCAGCTGTTTTGCCCCTCTAGAAACTTTTATGTTCCAGTTAGTTGAAGGACTGTACAAAGAATAAGGGGGCAGGTGCAAAGTAAGGCGTATTAGTACTACAGCTTTCATAAAAGTACAATGCGTTCTGATAGTATTACTGTTGTCATGATGTTAGTATCACACAACTGACTGTTGTAATTGTAATGTATGTGGATACTATAAAGTGCTTGTGTCAATCCTTGTACAGATTTCCCAGACATATCGAACACAAGAAGCGTGAGAAGATACAGTTTAAATAGGTTGCTTTTTTAAACATGCATAACTTGGGAGAGGCTTATAGTTTACATTGGCAAGATTGTGTCTTTACTTCCTAATTAAATCAATTGTTGGAAACATTATGTCATAATTCTTTAACAGTAGCATTCCAGAATATACAGTAAAACCTTGCTCAGCTCTTTCTACTTCTACTCTGCTCCTTCTTGCTAATAACCTGTACCGAGCAGGGACTTCTCTCCCACAGTTTTTTTATGTAATGCTGGAAATGTTTTTGTTACCAGGGCTAATGCTAGGAGGAATATGTAATCAACTTTCAAAAAAGCTTGAGGAAAGAGTTTGTTACATACTCCAAAACCTTGCTGTGGATGCTGCTGACATTAGATGTTGCATTCCTATTACAAAGAGTTGCTTTATTTTTGCCTAGAGAGTGTCCATTTTGTGTTGTATTGTTGCACCTAGTCATATGAATGACCATATTCCATTAGCAACAGGGATGAAGATGATTATTTGTTGGAGTGATGTGGTTTTGGAGAACTTTAACTCTCAAGATTTTGCAAATCAATATAAAATGTGGCAAATATTTAATGTAGCATCTAACAGATTTGACATAGTTTTTTTTACTTAATTGATATTAAAACATATATAACAATTATAATAACTATATTTACTTATGTAATGAAATGTTACTACTTACTTTGTTAGTAGATATATTGCCATATTTGTATAGAATAAGTCATTTGTCATACATATTATTGTTTGCATTGGATGTACTTTCAGGCTTCAGGCAACATTCCATTAGTTTTCCTCACCATACTTCAGTAATATTTTATACACTATGTGAATCATATTATGTTCTATATAACAAAACTGCCCAAGAGAATCCACACTGCTAACTGAGGTAAATGTTGATTTAATAGTTAATTTTTTTTTGTTTCGGCTGGAAGTATTGAAGTATCTCTTTGAAATATTATCCCAACATATTTTTGTCTTATGTCTTGGCAAAACAGTTTTATTTATATTTCAATCTTGTGGAATTGTACCTTGACTTTCTATGTTATTGCTTTTTGTCACATATAGCGTTCGTACATCAAGCAGAATGTGTCAGAACCCATTTCCTGTAAGACTGTAGACCATTGTTTTATTGAGCAACACACTACTTATCACCGGAATTAAATCCAGAAGCTTTGACTTTAATATGAAAACAATGATTCAGGTAAAGAGGTTACAGTTGCATTAACATTATGCATTAGTTGCTTAGCTTTGCTAATGCATTCAATAGACGTTCTTTATAGAGTATACTGCTAGGCCATTAGGGGAGGCACAATGAGAGAAATTGTATCCTTGCCTGACTGCTGACTTTGTATTTGCTGTTGACATTTTGTGGAGAAATGGGAATCATTACACTTTCCTCTGCTGCTGAGAAGCTGGAGCCAAAACCTACAAAATAACATTATGAGAAACACATTATCAAAAAGTTAAAACATTTGAGATTTAAGCAAAATAGAAGCTCAGTCTTTTCTAGCAGTTGCAGAAAGGGGTGCTATATTCCTAGGCCACTATATTACAGCCAGTTGTCTCCACTGCACTGAAGCCATGTATTGATGGTGTTTTTTAGAACCAGGCATCAATTAGAGCAAACACAAAGGACCAGATTCACAGATCCGTATTTTTACGCGCGCATGTAGCAAGGCAACACCCATGACACTCCACTCTGTCAGACGGGTTTTCGGTGACTTTCGCCTCCATAGGGCACCCTTAAGTCTACGTGTGTACTTATGCGTGTATGTTACTTACTTACGTACATACGTATTTATCTAACCGCGCACTCAAATGCCCATTTAAATGCTTCCCCCCTGCCCACTTTCACGTAACTTCTACCGTACGGACAAAAACCACGCCCCTGTGTACATATGTCCCTAAGTGCGATTCACAAGTCCGTGCCGAAAGTACTTACGTGCGTAAATACTACGTAATGTGCATGGAAAAAGTTACTACGCATGCACAATTAATCCGCTACTCAAAAAATACACACGCAATCTGCCGCAAAAATGGATCTGAAAATACGGTCCAAAATGTTCCTGTGCTGGGACATGCTCTATCACAACATCTCCCAATTTGGCAGATCTGTAATGACAATAATTGTATGCCACATCATGGAACTGTAAATGTAATCTTTTATCTACTCACAGAGCATTGTAAAAAAGAAAATAAGAAGTAGATGTTATGTCTCTGGTCTAGGACTTGTGATTGAGGCCGTTTCCATCAGAGGCCGCCAGTGTTCTTGGATAGTCCTGCAATTCTAGTTTCCACCAGAGGTGCCACTGTCTCTAAGCCTTAGTTCTGGTATCAGGTGTCATTATCCATTAGAATTTGCACCTGATACCTAGCTATTTATACCCTGCAAGTAGCACCCTCAGTGCTGGGTCATTGAAGTTACACCTTGGATGTAGCTACAAGCCTGATGGATCTCCTGTTTTGCTAGAACTGCTGTGTGGACCTCGCATTATCCTCAATTATCTGTTGCCTTTGCCAGCATCTTGCTTGCCTTTATCAGTCTGTTACTGTTACCAGGTATACCTTCTGTTGCTACTGCATATATTTGTTACTGCTGTGTCTGTAATACACTTTCACTCAAGCTTATTCTGGTCTCTTTTCAAATGTCTCTTTCTCTGGGAAAGGGGATGACTCCCCAAAAATATAATACAGAACGAAGCCGGAACGTGACTTCCATGTAATCAGACAATACATTTACATGCCATAGACCTTACTCTCCATCAGGATATTCTAGACCAGATTTCCTGCAACACACAACTCCTGGATCTGACCCACCCTCTTTATTTTGACAAGTCATTTTTTATATGCAATATAAACACAGAAGTAGCGGAGATCCAAAGTGGATTCCATCTGGATCCTACTTCCTGTGCGGGGGCGAGGGAAGACACTCTCCATACAGATGTACAAGCGGATGACCCTACCTTAAAACTTGAAGACAGCCTTACTCTACAATTGCCATCCCTATCCTTAAGGATCCAGATCCGTAATGGATGTGCATCACATGTGCATGCACACAAGCAAAAGGTGTCTGTTTTGTGGAAAACAAGCATTTGGCCTAAGACTGTATCCAGTCTATAGTAACAAAGAAAAAGACGTTTTCTGCTATGATCGGAAAATATACACGTTTTGTCTTGTGCAATTGACACTGCTTCTGGGGTGTATCTACGTTTGTGAAATCCAGAGATCCGTTTCTTTTCTTTTATAAGTGGTCTTCAATGGTGTGACGATTTTTTTACAGTATAGCCCTATGTATACTGACTGATTTAGTCTTCTAGACCATCCAAATGTTGTGAAGATGGATTGATAAACTTATAGTTGGGTCCTGGTAACATGCTGTTACACTACCCTTAGGTACCACCAACCAGGGCACAAAGTCTAACCAGGGCCTGGTCTTCACTAGTTCTCATAATGGTGAGGATAGTCTCAGCTGCAGGGAACCCGGCAGTTCGCAGCCCCCGGCTGTGAACCTGGTAAAGGACAGGAACACTGGAACCACAAAGATGGAAGACTGAGGTCACAGCACAGATGAAGAGGGAGCAAACATAGGGAAACTACCCTAAGTGACTACAGAGCTCCACATCGGTGTGGAGTAGAAATGAATGCAGAGAGGAATACACAATCACTGGAGACAAATAGAAACAGATGGCCAAGCGAAAGAAATCTTTCAGTCTGTTAGAGCCAGTCTAATATAGAGGCTGCTGACCCCTGATTGGCTAACAACCTCCCAGCCTTCCAGCCTCCAAAACTGATAGGACATTCCCCTGGCCTGGGAAACATCCCAATAAGAATGGAGAGAGAAAGAGGTGAAGTGCGCGTCCGACCGAAACCACGGCAGTGCTCCACGTGGCATTGTTTACAGCACGGGGCACCGGCAAGATAAGCAAGGAGGCATGTAACACTATGTAATGGAATAAGGCTGACTTAAATGGGGATGTGGTTTCGGATCCCTTCTGGTGCTGCATTCGGCGCTCCAAACGCAACACCGGTGGAATTCTGGATCTGGTCCCTTATGATCAGTGACCATCCCGCAACAACTTAAAAATCCAAAACTAATTAGCTGGAACGTGCGGGGTATCAATGATAGGGTCAAGCGGTCGTTGGTATTAAAGCAAATTAAAGGTTATAATCCGGATATTGTATGTCTGTTGGAGACTCATCTCACTGGAAACAAACGCAACACTGGTGGAATTCTGGATCTGGTCCCTTATGATCCGTGACCATCCCGCAACAACTTAAAAATCCAAAACTAATGTATGTGAAGGTATAGAATGAATAGTATCAATTATATTTAGATAGCATAAATAGTATTCCGGAGTTAATTTACCCTTTAAAGCTGCATATATTATCTTATATATAATAGTGGTTTTTAGTATAAACCAGGGGTTTTCAACCACCAACAGTGCATGTTTTCCTGGTCTCCTTGCTGGAGCACAGGTGTGTTTATTCCTGACTGATATATGTGAAAACATTCAAAGGTTATACTACTCATTTTACTTGTGATTAAAGACCGGCATAGACTTTTATTACAAATGAGAGAGTTTTTTATATATTATTTTTTTTAAAGTAACTGGTTTTCACGAGTCCTGAAATCATATGATATGCCAAACAATATTTCATAGACTTTTGTCAGTTTATGGTTAATTATAGTACAAAATGAAAGAAACTATAATTCCTGCACATAAGCCTAATATAACAGATACAATATTGTTTTCTAAGTGATCAAAAAAAAGAGACTCTAATATAACAAATTATATATTTGTGATATATGATATATAAATGATATATTTTCATCTATTTCTATAACATTTATAATACAATTCTGAAACTGCTATTGCTAAAATTAAGCCAATCATAACTTAATGAAGTGCAACATTTTGGGGAAAAACAGTATAAATGACATGCATAGGAAAAACACTACAGCACATTTGTAGCCACATAGTACAGAGGAGAGCTCTGCTCCATATAAAACAGGTTAGCACAGCCTCAGAATTCCAATGAGAAGAAAAGGCAGCTTACTTGAACAGTCTGTTATCGACCTGGCACCAGTCATAGTCGTTGTTCCATAAAACGGACATGACAGGCAATAAGATTTCCCCGTTTCAGGCTGATAGTAGTCCCTGGGACAAGGATAGCATGGCACCAGTCCAGACCGAGAAAACTCACCAGCATGACATGGAACTTAAATAAAGATAGACACCTTTTAAATTAAATACCTATATATTATATTTTAAAGTGAATCTTATAAGATATAGTTGCATAAATTTGAAATAATAACTGTATAACACATAATGCTTTTCTAGCTGTCATTTCATGTAATGGTGAAAGTGTCTCTGATAAGGTTATATTATATATTTATTTCCTCTCATGAGTCCATACATTCAGATGTTAGAGGAAAGTATGTGCTATCTAACTGCAGATGAGACAGTTGTGAAAGTTGCGAAATATCATACAATAACCTTTTCTACTGTTTTTATTGTATTTTTTCTAAATTCCAATAACTTATATCCTAAAGTTTAAAAAAAAAAAATTAAAAAAGGGCAAGAGAATGTGATTTATTATTACAACTATAAATACTGGCCCAGAGTCATGAGAAGTAATGTCCCAATTTTCTGGGACATATTTTGTAGATGTGACAGTTATGCAAATGCTTTAGAACTGAAAATCCATGTAAAAAAAAATGTATAAATAGTAACAAAAACCTCTCAAAACAACGTATTTTAAAATAAAATAAAAGTTCTGCAAAACACAGGTGGGATATAGGGCCTGATTCACACTTAAGAAGCTTCTGCTTCTTAAGTAAGTATCTGGCCGAAATGACTTACTACACATGCGTAGTAGGTCATTTACGCTATCTACATAGCATATCGGTATGTAGATAGCGTAAAGACCGCACGCTGTGATTTACGCAGAAAGAGGCGGCGTGTCAGGACGTTCTTAGGAAGAAGTGGGAGGGGGGGATTTAGATTAGCCGGGGAGGGTGGGAGGAAGACGGGGAGAGGCGGAGAAATAAGGTAGCCCTATGCAAGTGCCATAAGGTACCTAAAAATGGGGGCGGGTTGGGGGCTAGAAGAGTGAGTTAGGTGTGGATCTGCCCGTACCTAACTCACTCTTATCTGTGAATCAGGTCCATAGTTCTTAACTCTCACTTTAAAATCGTAAACGGTTTTGCATGTTATTTCTGGCCTGGCCTTCCTCCTTTGTAATCCTTGCTATGGCCCAGAAAAATGAATGCCATATAAATTGTAGTATTTGATGCAAGGAAAAGTAAGCAAGTAGAAGGTAATTGAGGCTTAGATGAATTTTAAACGCTGGTAAAAATAAATGCGGAAAGTTATGAATAAATTTGCAGTTCTTTCCATTCTACAATGGCCATTTCGACAAGCCCATGCCTGAATATATATTTATATAAGCTAGTAAGTCTTTTCCTATTCTTACATTTTGCATCCTTTGTGTTTCTATTATGCTGTTTTTTATACATTTATTTCTACATTGCGGCAACAAACCTCCACATTCTGAGACATCGACAGATCCTCTTTTAACTGTTGACGTTCCCTTAGGACAGGATACGCAGAACTTGGACCCCATAACTGGTTGGTAAGTGCCATGAGGACACGACTCACATGTTTCAAGGCCATTTGAAGAGTACGTTCCAGGCTTGCACTGAGCTGAAATGAAGCACAAAGTTTTTTTCCTGTAGTTGGTCTAACATTACAATCACTGTATTACTCGAGAAGTATACAGACTTTGAATATACAAAGATATACATATTTGAATACAAATATACTGTATGTAGTAGAATTTATAATGTTTTGCTGCACTGGCTTGTTTTTATACAATAACTTTGGACCAACATGTGTAGATTTTCTGCCAATATTTTATGTTTCTCTTTTACATATTCTTTTATTTATTATTGTTACTGACAATGGCATGTCTCACAGGAATGAACAATAGCACAGCACATTTCTCCAGACTCAGTGAATTTTAAATTGAAGCCCCAGTCACAGAGTCTCTTACATTGGTTTTACCAATTAAAGCATAAAATGCTATTAGTTTACAGCATAACACTTTGTAATTTGTTTATTTCATGCTCATTACATTTAGAACAATTGAATAAATTAATGCATGGACACAGTGAAATAAGTCAAATTAGATGTGCTTTATAATCAGGTTTCTGAATATTCTGAAGATATTCTTCATTTGTCATCCAATTTCAGGATAATAAATATTCATTCTTATTTTTATTTGTCTAACTTTTTCCATAGCCAATCATTTCATTAAAGTGTAAGATTTCTACTTCAACCAGACAATCTCAAGCTGTTCCATTTTCCAGCAGTACGGTAAGCGTTTTCTGTACTGCATGCAACAATATTCATGCAGATGTATTAGTTACACACATTTTCAAATATATAATAAGTTACCTAATAAATTGTTATGTGAAGATTACCCCTGACTTGCAAGCACCTGTTTATTTCCATATAAATCAATTTAAGCAACTAACAGAGGGCCAGATCCAGACTTAAGGGAGTTTTACATACGAAAAATGTACCCAAGTTAAGCACTACTAAGTATAATGCACTGGCCATGCACACATGTAAATTAGCTGATTTACGTGTTCAAAACCCTACCTTAACTTTTCCTGGCGTATTTCTGGTCATACATATCATCTTATCGTTTGGAAGTGCCTAACCCAGCATATACTGTACAATTTAAATGCATCCCACCACCCACAATGTGTATGATCAGCATGTCACACCCTAACGTACGGAGTTACGTACAAATTACACACGATCAGAGTTACGATGCGCAATATCTCCCGCGTGCATGCATAGTGCTTTCCCACAGCCAGATTATGCATTAAGCAGACATAAATTAACTGTCGTTATTAAGTCTGGATCTGGCCCAGTGTGTGTAAAATTGTTTGCAAGCATGTCTGAATCCAGCAGATGACAGGGACTGTTTGGGACTGTTAGTGTAATAAAAACAATTTGTCCACTATTTAGTCTAGTCTAGGTAAGATTATTACAAATTTAAAAAAATGTATGGGATTCCTGTTTATTTGCACTGGAGATTATGTCAGAGAACATTCCCTTCAAATCTAACAATACAATTTTAATTTATTATTCACATAGATTTTATCATTTTTTATATTTTTTTATATTGCAATCAAAATATTATTCTACAGTAGGTGCTAAAAGGAGTATGCAAAACCATGAAGCTGAAAAAGAGCTCTTTGAGGGCTCTCGCATAGGTTAAAAACCTATGAAGGCCCCAATCTGATCTAGAGCTTTTGCACAGTGGAAGCGCAAACGTGATATTAAAAACTGTGTGTCCTCTCCGGAGTTCCAACTGTAGCAAATACGGACAGGTTACACTGGAAATGAGCAGGCTTTTGAAACATGCAAATGGATATGTATTGGCAAATAGACTGAGGTGCAGCAGCAGTTTGTGTATTTCAAGGCATTTTAAAGTAAATTAAATTCGCTAAATTTTATTGTTAAAATATAATACAGAATTGAAATATAAATAAATGTGTATATATATATATATATATATATATATATATACAACTAACACACCAATAGAAAATGGGGGGTGCATAAGGGGAAAAAAACATAATGTATAATAATGTGTGTGTATGTATACAAATATTTTTTATACTGAAAAACGTCCCTTTAACAATGGGCCGTTACTTATGGGCCACTGCTGTGGGTTTTGCCCCAGGCAATAATTTGCCAGCCAGCCCCTGTTTACCTATGTACTTTAAGCAACTTACTCAACCTCTTGCGTAGGTAAGCCTAACTGTAATATCTGTTCAGACGTCAGGACAGCCTCTAAACTCCAGAAGGGGGGCATTTCAATTTTACAATCTGGGCTGTCTTAAGGACTTCTATGTGTAGCGCTGCTGATCTGCAAGGGAGACTGCCGCAAAGTCTGGATCTGGGGCCTGATCCAGACTTAATAAAAAGTTAATGCCGGGTTCTGAACACGTAAATTGGCTAAGTTACGTACATGAGAGGGAGCGCCAGGGGGGTGTATTATACTTAGTAGTGTGTAAATGAGGTATTCTTGCATATGTAAAACTTAATAGGCTGAAAAATCAAAACAAACCCATCAGAGAGATAGCAAAAACACTAGATGTGGCCAAATCAACTGTTTGGAACAATATTAAAAAGAAAGAACGCACCGGAGAGCTCAGCAACACCAAAAGACCCGGAAGACCACAGAAAACAACTGTGGTGGATGACAGAAGAATTTTTTCCCTGGTGAAGAAAAACCCCTTCACAACAGTTGGCCAAATCAAAAACACTCTCCAGGAGGTAGGTGTATATGTGTCAAAGTCAACAATCAAGAGAAAACTTCACAAGCCTAAATATAGATGGTTCACCACAAGATGTAAACCATTGGTGAGTCACAAATACAGGAAGACTAGATTAGACTTTGCCAAACAACATCTAAAAAAGCCATTAGAGTTCTGGAACAACATCCTATGGACAGATGAGACAATGATCAACTTGTACCAGAGTGATTGGAAGAGAAGTGTATGGAGAAGGAAAGGAACTGCTCATGATCCAAAACATACCACCTCGTCAGTGAAGTATGGTGGTGGTAGTGTCATGGCGTGGTTATGTATGTCTGCCAATAGAACTGGTTGCCTTGTATTTATTGATGATGTGATTGCTGACAAAAGCAGCAGGATGAATTCTGAAGCATACTGCAAAAGCAACCAAAGAGTTTTTTAAGGCTAAAAAGTAGAATGTTATGCAATGGCCAAGTCAATCACCTGACCTGCATCCGATTGAACATGCATTTCACTTCATGAAGATAAAACTGAAGGGAAAATGCCCCAAGAACAAGCACGAACTGAAGATATTTGCAGTAGATGCCTGGCAGAGCATCACCAGGGATGAAACCCAGCGTCTGGTGATGTCTATGCGTTCCAGACTACAGGCTGTAATTGACTGCAAAGAATTTGCAACAAAGTATTAAAAAGTGAAAGTTTGATTTAGAATTGTTTAGTTTGACCCATTACTTTTGGTCCTTTAAAAAGTGGGAGACACATATAGAAACCGTTGTAATTCCTACACCGTTCACCTGATTTGGATGTAAATACACTCAAATTAAAGCTGAACCTGATTTGAAATACCCTCAAATTAAAGCTGAAAGTCTGCAGTTATAGCACATCTTGTTTGTTTCATTTCTAATCCATTGTGGTGCTGTATAGAGCCCAAAATATGAGAATTTTGTCGATGTCCCAATATTTATGTACCTGACTGTGTGCCATAAGGTACCTAAAAAGGGGGGCGGGATGGGGGCTGGAAGAGTGAGTTAGGTGCAGGTCTATCTGCACCTAACTCACACAGGATCTGTGAATCCAGTCCAGGATCCTGTTGTTAGAAGTGTGAGTGATTAGAGAGCAAGGCCCGGATTCACCCCCCGAACGTACTGCACATACATCCGTAATTTACCCATAATAGCTACCACACATGCGTAGTAACTATTTTACGTAATCTACGTATCGTTTCATTATGTAGATTGCGTATATGCGGTCTTAAAGATGTATATGCGTGTTAGCTATTATCTGTAAATTCACATACGTCTGGGGGGGTGAATTCGGGCCCAAGAATCTGCTATCATATCCTGGCTTGGGTTGCATTCAGAGATATGTAAGCATTTATTTTACAGATTGTATAGCACAGTTACCTACTATTCTAACTCCATAATCTAATTATATTTATATTTTTATTCAAAGTAATAATTTTTTCCCCCAATCAATTGCAACTGAACAACTTACCCTACAAAACTCAGCCAATGGAAATGATCACTGTGAGCAGATGGATACTGCCGTTTGTGTAGAATTAAAATTGTTGTAGGTTGAAATTGTGATAATATGATATACAAACCTTTGCATTCAGATAGACGTTTAGAGTGGAGGTATTCTGTGTATGTTCCATCAGGGCAGCTTTTACAGTCCATCTGGCCCTCTTCATCCTGGTAAGCGCCAATCCAGCAGCTTTCACATGTATTGTGTTCCAGTGAGTAGAATGTACCCTTCGGGCAGTTTACTAGGGGTATCAATGAAACAAACAAGATATGAAAACAGTTCTGAGACTTTACAGCAGCTTGTGTTTCATATGTAAAGCTGAGAGCGGCAGACAACCATCATTTAAACTCCTTTTTACAAAAAGGTAATTGCTCTCCTTGATCCAGTACCTACTAATCAAAATGAGAAATTCACAGAGATTTATTCAATTTGCTGTTTATTGCTAAATAATAGGTGTCTATTGTTAGTTACAATAAGGCATCGTTGATGGAAAACTACAAGCGTAAGAAGATTATCACTGATTTATCTTAATCCTATAATGTGACTCAAGAGTTCAGCAATTCACATTGATCATCATTGTAAAACAAAGGTACGCTTTTCTAAAGACCAATATATTTTCTTTCTTTGCAACACTCAATAAGTTGGCACAATGTCTACAATTACATAAGATTTTTTTTTCTGTTGCTTTTAATGACATGCTATGAATAGAATTAAGGCCGTGCCAGAAGTTTATTGAAAACATTAAAGAGTTGCAATTAACAATAAAACAACGTTAAGACAATAAAAAATGATTTGTTTCAACAAATTGTATCATCGGTAATCATCTTTTATGATTCTCTGAATCATGGCTAATTAGTACTTTCTCAAATCCATTACACATATGTGGCAAGAGAACAAACATGTTTCCAGCTGGAACATGTTAAGAAACGTCTTTATCATTTTATTTCATAACCGGTTAATAAATACATAAATAATAACCTTTTTTTTCATGTGTCTAAATTTTACTAGAATAATCATTAGGCATCACCTCTATCCCACTCCTAAATGTATCACTTCACCTATTTTATTTCCAATTTGCGTTACAGAAAAATACTTAAAAAATGTATGTCTACCACCATTACACTTATTTGTCATCTATCTGTTATTCACCATTGTCAATCTTTGCTAAATGCAATGCAAAATATAGCATACTTCTCTAAACAGCCTTCTAGCATATGCAATCTAAGTACATTCATGTGGACCATTTTGCTCAGCCAAAGGTTTACAGTTACTCCGACATTCAGGTTAACATGCTTGATGGTGGTTGGTCACTCTGTGCAATCCCTATTTTAAGTGACGGTCCCACTCAGTCAAGTACAGAATTCAGATGGTATGATTTACTTTACAGTGCTAAACGGATGTCACCAACCAGGGAGTGGATCTAACTAGGAATCTGGGCTTCACTAGAGCCCCTGTTGGTGGGGAGAGGCTGGGCTGTGGACGCCTAGCAGGTCACAGACCATCGAGGCAATCCATAAAGAGAGCAGAGAAACAAGAGCCGAAGATGCCCAGGAGGGTGAGAGCCACTTTTCACGAGAATAGGAAGTGCATAGAGAAAACAGTGGTTGATGGAAATACACTGGGAAGTACAATGAGGGAAGGAGGAGAGATGGAAAACATAGGGAAAGCAAGGTATAACAGGATAACAGAAGGACGGGAAACAAGTACTAGGCAGGAAAACAACAGAAGGCAAGGTAGCAGGGACTGGGCAAGATAATAAGGGTAGGCCAGGAAAGAATGAGACAACAGGAAAACAGAATTGCAGATCAGCACAGGCTACAACAGACAAGAGAACAGAGAAGCGCAGGGTGACCAAACACTACAACCCACAACTTCAAAATGGAGCTGCCGGTTCTTAAATAGAAGCTGCTGTCTCTCTATTGGTTAGCAACCAATATCTCTCAGTCTGATTGTGACTGGGCTAGGCATTTCCGCACATATGTTCGCTAAGTCCGCACAATGATACATACGGGGAGGGCTATGGGATGTGGAAGTCAGCTAAATTCCGTCCGTCAGAGGGGAGCGTCATGAGAGTGCACTATTCCGTGCGTTCTTAATACACTCTTAAGTCTGAATATGGTCCTATGTATCTTAGCACAAGAGATAAAACCGATTCATACATCATTTGTGGATATTCATACATTATAAGAGCAGTAACTATTTCTGTTTGATGTGGGCAATAAATATTTCTGAATAATAAGAGAAATATATTCCAATTAAATACAAGTGCAATATATTTAAGAATGACAGAGAAATACATATTAAAGAATTACTCATGATATCCCTTTTAGCTGCACAATAGGTTGCCGACTACACACAACTAAGTAAGCACTGGCCTGGTACTCTCTAGCTGAGGGGATTTCCCGCCCTCTTCCACTAGAAATGATCCAAGTGCCGTAAAATGGGCTGGTAGGAAATACACAGGAAAATAATTGAGCTATTTTAATGTAATTATACAAATAAATCTGTCAGTGTGGCCATATTAAACCCTGCTAAACATCTCACTTATATAAGTTAAAATGGATAGTTCACATCTTGTTATACCAGTGTAGTGGTTTGCAAACTACACAATAAAATGCTAGCTACTATTTTTTCTCACTATAACTTTTAAAATGATTTTTCATGAAAAATATACTACATCAACTATAATATTTAGTAGTATTTGTCATATCCCTAATAGTATTTGGTATTGCTACCACACCAATATTAGTGTATTATATTATCGCATACAGGCCATAGATAAGACTATTAGATGTATCCTCAACACATTTTAAATGTTATAATAAAAAAGTTTTACAAAATAGCAACTGCTATTCATTTTTTTTACTTATTAATATTAGATATATTCTCAGCATACTTCAATTAGTCCTCTGCACTGTGAACAAGCATGTAAGGGAGATAAATTGTGCTCTCTTGCTATTGACTATAGTATTAAATATGATCCTGTTTGCCCTAGAAGAGCCCAGTTTTTCATCTGGGAGAATTTCTATTCTTGAATCTAGAAACATATTTTGAATTCTTGCTTACTTCATTTTCTATTTAAAGATCTCCACTAGTTTTCAGCACAGTGCACTTAAAAAATGCTTGATTAATGTTTACCTTCAAAACCTACTTCATCTATTCAAGTCGTGTGCAAAAGCTGTTTTTTTCTGACTGAAGATGCAATGCAATATAATTCTCCTGCTAACAAACACTGCCACCTTCAGGACAAATCAGAACACAAGCTAAACAGATAACTTTTTTAAATAAGTTAAACACATTTTTTATTTGAATAATTTGGCATGAAGTTAAGCTTTCTCAAACATATATGTACATATTTGCTTTATAATTATGATTTTTTTTATTTTTTTTGCCTTTGTAACTGTTTTGACATTACTATTGATGGTAAAAGCACAATATGCATATGACATAACCCCACATAAGGTGGGGTCAAACCTCAATGGGCCGGATCCAGAACTACGTTGCATATGTACAGTAATATCAATGTATTTTCAAATTTTTAAAGAAATAAAAATTTGAGGTTCATTTAAAAATTTGAAAATACAATGATATTACTGTACATATGCAATTAACAGCTAAAATTCTATGATCTTTGTATAAAACTTCCAATATCTGTGTAGTAGGATGTATTGTATTAAGCAAATTGTATTACTTTATTGCAATGCACAGTAACTATGCACAGTAATAACTAAAGCGATTATAATCAATATTGGTCCTGGTGTACCACAAGCAGGTGCCTCTTTTCTTGAGTGTTCTTCATCCTCATTGTTCTTGGTTTTATACAAATACCACGGAATAAACTGTTAGTTGCATATACACAACAATATTGGGCCGAATCCAAACTTGCGTACGCCAGGCAACTTACACAAGCAAAGTGCGTAAGTGGTCTAATTTGACTAGAGGGCGCATGCACCCTCCGGGTGTTACGCTAGTGTTATGTCAGCGTACCTTGCATCGTATGGAACTTAGTGCTGTATGATGCCATTTCCAAAGGAATAGGCTGTGCTTAGCCTCCGCCTGCTAAAGTAGGGGGAAGCATGATAATTGTACATTGTGGGAGGAGTATCCCACACTCGTGCGGATCAGTGGTTTACGGACCGTTGATTCGCACAGTTTACTTAAGGCAGGCTTATGGCAGCAGAAGAGTGAGGTGCATCCGTTGCCGGAAGAACAGAAGATCCACAGGACCGAAGACACCTATTGAAGATTTCAGAACTGTCAGTATGAATATTTTTTGTATTCTTTTTTTTGATGCGTTCGGACGGCGGGCATAAGCATAAGATCGGCTTTGCAGCTGATCTGCACATGCGCAGGGCAGATGTTGCCCAGCGTTGCTACGGCAATGTCCGATCCTGGATCGGGCGTCCGTAGCAGCGCCGTAGGGATGCTGGAGGGGACGTCCCCCAGCGTCCCTACGTACAGGTTAGTGTAGGTGGGCGGGGGGAACTACTTAAATGAAGGTGGGAGGGCGGGCTAGGCGGCCATACGCTCCTGTGCGANNNNGTGCGAGCGTATGGCGCCTTCCTTACGCCGGCTGAAGTTAGGGTAGCCTTCAGCCGGCGTAAGGAAGGGGCCATACACCCGGACAGGGGGAGTGCCAGGGTAAGTGAACGCCGATACGCTGTGCTTTAGTAAGCACAGCGCATCGGCGTAGGTCTGGATCAGGCCCTTTGAGCCCCGTCCTGCATCACGATGAAGCCGCACACATTACAACCAATGGAGCTGTTTGAAAATCTACCCATAACCCTCTGCTGAATGTAGAGGAATGGGAATCACTGCACTGAAGATCTGTTAGCACTGCAGAATTCTCCTGACATCATGACATAGTTGAATGCATAAATTAGGAGTTCCCAAAAATCCATTTGCATGGTACAATGCTCTTTCAAGCAATTTTACAGCAGCATTGAACAGTACACATTAGTAGGCTGTCAGACTTAACTGTAAGTTATCGTGTGATCATCACAGTAATCATCAGAAAAAAAACAGTGTGTTCACTCTGTAGCCAATTTTAGACATCCTGTGACTGGTGCAAATGTTTGGCCGCAAACTGCGCGTGCTTACATTAGTGTTCGGATCTTAATTGGGCTCAATTGTAGTAACAGGCTCCATTTGTTTATGCTTCTGTTCTGGTGAAACACAGTGCAATGGTACACAGTTAAACACCATGGGCTGGATTCACACATAAGTGTGTGATCCGTAACTTACTTCCCCGCTCCCCTCTCCTTCCATTTTTAAGTGCCTAATGGCACTTTTCCCTCTTAAGCAGGGAAAATACGCTCAGAGAATCTCCAGCCCTCCCTCCCAGCCTAATTTACATCCTTACCCCCACCCACTTTACATAACTTACCCCAGAGGCTGCCGTGGCACGCCTCCACTTATATTACAAATCACATGCGGTCTTTAAAGACCGCACGTAGTTAATCTGTGTACAGGACCACTACGTAAATTACGCAGTTCATATGACTACACATGCGCAGTGGCCCAGTATGCAAAAATCCGCACCTAAGAAGCTGATGCTTCTTAGGAGTGAATCAGGGCCTATGCTGTTAAGCGTATGCTTCAGTCTGAGACATGTTTGCTGTCTTCAAATATAGTTTATTACCATGTATCTGTCTTATTTGTGGACAAGGAATAACAGTGAATAGAAAGATTAGCCATGTAACTAATATAACTAATTTATCTCTTTCCTATAGTGATGTTTAACATAATCAAATATTCTGCAAAACTAATTCAAAACTCATACAACTCTCCTGTACCTCAATGCAAACATATTCCCCTCACATGGGCCCCGATCCTGAACTACACTGCCCAGCGTTATTACGCCGGGCAGCAGCGTAAGATCGTCTAAATAGACGATCTGCGCATGCACCGGACAGATGTTTCCCAGCATAGCTACGGCAACACCAGATCGTGGATCAGGCATCCATAGCAGCAGCGTAGTAACGCTGGAGGGGGCGTCCCCCAGTGTTACTACATATTAACACCAGGCAGCGTAGTTCAGGATCGAGGCCAAGGAGTATAACTAGACAATTATGAGCCTCACAGCATAAGTCTATAAAGGTTTCCAAGTACCATAAAAAGAAAAAATCTCATATTTACCAATGGGGTTTTCACTAAAGTTGCTCTAACCCAAGTGCTAAGCCCCATAGTAGCTCACCCCCTGCATGTAGTTATGCACTTGCGTAGGACAACAAAGTAACTGACATATTTTCTTGTGGTGTCCTTTTGATCACTCTATAGAAAGTTACTAGTCAAAGAGATGTAATAGCATATGATGTGTATGTTTAATGCAGGTGTATATGAATAACATTTTGAAACCAAAATATGTTGTTGTCCAATAAAATCAGTAGACAAAGATATACAAATTACTTAGCATCCCATGAAATCTTGGGTTTCCCATAGTAATATCACTTACCACACATACGTCCTTTTAACACAGAACCTGGCCTGCAGAATAGAACGGCTTTCCCCTCCTCCAGAGAGTTACTATCCACGACGATCATCTCTGAAGAAAACTGGAAAGAGTACAGAGGCTCTTTCCGGAGAGTTCGCTTCAGTCTATTTGTTAGAGTCTCTAACGTCTTAAGTAGTCGCTCCTGGTTGTTTGATTCCACTGTGTCATTCCTTCTATCTGGCAAAGGCACACTTGCTGAAAAGAATAAATAGAAGTATTTGAATAATCTTGCAGAAAAAATGTTTATTGAAATTACATATTATGTATTATTATATGCAAAAAGATTAATACAATGCTCAATGGGCATTAAGGGGCCTAATGAGCCAAATCATTCTGCCAACGGCCAATATTTTTACAAAGTTGAATTGGTCTGAGGGTTCATGTTGTTTATGCCTAAATTTGCCATTTGTATGCTCCAACAGGAAGTGAGATTCCATAGGTCAAGCAACAGTTTTGCAATTTTCAACCAATCAATTTTGTTGAGCCTGTGGCCATCATAGCTTCATTAGCTTAACTACTTTTTTAGAAATGTATTTCCTCAATTTAGTATAACACTGTTCAGGGGTGGATTGGGAGCATAAAGTGGCCCAAGAAATAAATCTTCATGAGGCCACGTTTGGGTTGGAATAACTATAGACTGAAAAAAGTAAATAAGATTATAACAGAATACAGAACTTTAATAACAGTGGTGATAACATATAATGTGGGTTTGGTTATGTACAGCCAATTAAATACAAGAACTAGTGTTATATAAAAGAGTTGCTATTAAATACAACATATACTGCGTAGTATTTCACAATATAATACATTTATAGTGCTCACTATGCAATGCAGAGAGCATCCTTATGACCACCTCCTAATTCAGAGAGCATCCTTGTGACCACCAGCTAATACAGAGACCGGACCAGATTCACAACACCGTACTTGATCAACATACGTCCTTAATTTCCTGATACTAGCTACTACGCATGCGTAGTAACTGTTTTACGCAGTCTACGTATCGTTTCATTACGTAGACCGCATATACGCAATCTACGTAACGAAACAATACGTAGATTGCGTAAAATAGTTACTACGCATGCATAGTAGCTAGTATTCGGAAATTAAGGACGTATGTGGATCAAGTACGGTGTTGTGAATCCGATCCACCATCCTGGTGCCCACCACCAAATACAGAGAGCATCCTAATGACCACAACCAAATAAAGACAGCATCCTAGGGCCCACCACCGAATACAGTGAACATCCCATTGACCACCGCCCAATTCAGAGAGCATCCTAATGACATCACCCACTATTTTTAACATCCTAGTTACCTTGAAACAAAAAAGAGGGCCTGCTGGTGGCCTCCAGACGTCATCGGCCTACCAGGAAAATTCCCTGTAAGTCCTATAGCCAACCCCTGACACAGTTCATTCTGTGATGCACTTCAGTAAACCACTACTAACTGCTAAAACCTTTGGCTTCTTGTCAGCTTTAACCAACCTGTTCATTCTCCTCTTTCATCTCTTCTTAACAACATGGTCTATAGAAGCTATTTGTTTTGCACACAATTTGCAGCCAAAAATCAAGGTCAACTTTTCACACAGTCATTCTGTGCACCCGAAAACCATATGGTTTATATCTACATTCTGGATCAGCTCCAATATAAATAATTGTTTATCTGGTTATCATAGCTACACTACTGGAGGTAAAATAACATAACCACATCATTATATAATTTTCATTCAGAGACATATTATTTGTTTAAGCTGTAAACGTAAATATAAAAATGATGGTGGCTGTCAGTTTAATGATGTGGTTTCATCACAGAGACATCTTAATTTTAAAGAATATGCTTTGTAGTATTGCTCTAGAGGATAGTTCATTTTACATTTGTACTAGTTTTTGTGTTACTTAATACTTAAATAGTGTCAGGTGTGCAGTGCTGGATTAAACCCTGTAGAGGTCCCTAGGCAGTCAAAATCTTGGGGCCCCCTCATGCACACCCTAGTGGGAAAACATTTAACTAAGGAATGTGCACATAGGCCCACTACATGGCGATTACTACTGTAGATTACACGTACATAGGTTGCACTCTTAAAAGAGAAGTCTATGCTATGGTTCATGTACTTTACGTTGTTACGTTGCATTTATACAGTATCTTCTTTATAGAGTCTTTAAAGTAAAGTTTTAATTTCTTTGAATTAATTATTTTTTCTGTATTGGAAATATCTCATGCCGGTATATAAGACCTCTCCCGCGCTGCTCCACTGCACTGGAATGACCTCCCTCTTCCATTCAGGCTCTCTCCTACCCTGCAAGTCTTCAAGTGCTCACTCAAAACACACCTGTTCAAGCTAGCCTACCACATCTCCACTTAACATCCTAACTACCTTCTACTTCTATCCCTTTCTCTCCTGCAGCGCTTACACTAGCAGTCCACTCCTCCCCATCCTATTGTCTCCTTTTAGTCCATCCCTCCAACTTAGTCTGTTAGCTCACTTGAGCAGGGCTCTCCATCCTAATGTTCTCACCTACACCACAACTACCCTTCCCTTCACACCTCTTTTGTCCCTCTCTGCTACCCTTTACCCCCTCCCCTTCTGGAGGCCACCTCTCACTCACCCTCTCTACATCTTACTGCGCCTCTGTCCCCCTCTCCTTGATTTGTTTTAGACTGTTACCTCATCTTTTACCTTGTCACCTGTGCTACCTTTACTTTAATTTACTTTTATGTTATATTTTATATTCAAATTGTATTTTTATTGTACAATGCTGTCAGTTCCTGCCCTGCATGTCTGTACTGTATTTTTTTGTATATCGCACGACGCTGCGGCCAACTTGTGGCGCCTTTTAATAAATGATAATATTTGTAATTTTCTATCAGGATCAAATCAATATTCATCTGATCCATAGTCGCAGGGCCCCTAAAAAGCATGGGGCCCACAGGCCGGTGCCTACACTGCTTATTTGGAAATCCAGAACTGCAGATGTGTGTCATAGAGGACATTAGGGGATAGCCTTTTAGATGTTAAGAGTCCAAAAGGTAAAGAGTTAGATGAAAACTACTATTCACTGCTTCTGTATATCAGAAAGTGCGTTAACAAACATCTTATTCTTTTTATTGTCTTGAATTGTTGTGGGACCTTAATTATAATAATGATATATTAATAATACAATTAACTGTATCATTTTCAGTAGCATAGATTACTGCTAATAATACTGTTTATTAAAATCCTATTACTTCAACATTTTCCTGCCAACACTATTACATTTCAACTTTATCAACTGATTTTTTAAAAAAAGGTCTGCGATATTGATGATATGTAATAATTTCAATATATTACTGAAATAATATTCAAAAACAATCTAGTAGTTGGTGTGACGACAATAAATTCACTATGGATCATCAAACAAAATGGTTTATACTTCTATACTGAATGCTGCTAATGATACACAATGATGATCACCAAAATCATACCTGTAATGTTAAAGACAAACTTAACTTTCTGATCAGTTGGTGGAATATTCACCCGCTTGTGCCTCTTAACCCTTAGTGATCCTGTGGTGTCAGGTTTTTCTCTTATTTCATCCTCTGTCACATCAAAAAAGTCATCATAAGAATAGTCAAGTCTATTGGCAGCTCCCCAACCACCAGGCCCTGCAAAATAATACAACAATAGCATTTTCACTTTTTCTCACTAAAATGAAAAATATTTAGACCTCTGAATGATAAACTACATTAGGCAGTTTTGCTGTCAAATAACTGATTAAGTAGACAAAAACTAGTTTTGCACTTTCTATTCCTGAATGAATATTACAAAGGAAATGGGTCTGTTTTATTCAAACACTGAGATACAAAACACCCCATTTGTAACACGTCTCTGTTAATTATGGACATGATAAAATTTGCCTTCCATATGTATAATGTCCTCTATATTCTAGTTCTATAAAGCATTCATTAAAGTGATGGCTAAATAGTCATAATCTCAGCAAAGATTCTCCCTAAAGTGAAAAAGAACAAAGCAAAACAAGAAGCATGGCAGGAATTTGGCAAGCCTTAAAAAGCACCTGCCATGGAAAAAGCAATTGTTATATTTACTACAAAACAATAGAAGCAGATGGCGCGATAATCTATCTAGACAGTGCGCTAATCCTTATACTGGCAACATTCTGCCTCACCCCCATTCCAGTATGCACGGGGTCAATGTTGGGGTGCTGGTGCATCTAGGACCGTGTTCAGAGATCCATTTTCACATGGAGTTGCGTGCGTATTTATAGGTACGTTTTAACTGCGCATGCGTAGTAACTTTATTTACGTATGTTACGTAGAATATACGCACGTAAGTGCTTTAGACACGGACATGTGAATCGCACTTGGGGACATACATACGGAGGGGCGGGGTGGAAATACGTACTTGAAAATTTACATGAAAATGGGTGGGGCGAGGCATTTAAATGAACGCTTGAGGGCGTGGCTATAAAGAATCACATGCACGGAAGACATATACGCACGTAAATACACACGTAAAGAACAGAGTGGTCTATGGAGGTTTAAGTCTACGATTGCACGGCCGGGAGAGGAGAGGGGAGTGTCGGGGGTGTTGGTGGGTGTTGGCTTGCTACGTGCGTGTGTGTAATTGCGTACTTTTATAAAAACGGATCTCTGAATATGGCCCCTGATGCCCGAGGAGGTCCACTTTAATTAAGAAACTTGCTGTTTTTCATTACATATAATTGTTTGTTAAAAATGATCTTCACCAAAATATAAACAAATAAAAAAAACTATCCCTCCCTTATTATCCTATTATTCACATATGAAACATAAGAGGTGGTTATTGTACCTAAATCTGTCTCACTCTTTTTATTGCAGGAAAAAAAGATCATAAATAAAGTACCAACATTTTCAATACCCTTTATATCCTGTTGAAAATAACAAACTTAATTACATAATATCACTGCAGATGTGGAAGAGGGACATCTCTCATTTCTGAATAAGCAACTTCATTGCACAACAGATGTGAATGAGGGCTAGTTTCCCATTCCAGAGAGAGCAGTTTATCTGTGTTAATCTTCATTCTGTTTAAATTCATTAAATACTTTCACTGCCAAGAAAATCATACAAAAATAAAACAGGGCAGTTTTCTAGAGGTTCCCAGAAATTATGCACTGGTAATTTGTCAACTGATTAGGTTGTTTGAAACCCATTTTCTGTATAAAGAGAAACATGTCAATGGTGAATTAGGAGAGAGGTGATTCCAAAGTGAAAAGAGAACCATTAATGGCAGATGTGGCAAAAGTAGTGGAACTAGATAAATATGAAGTAATGGGTTTATCTGTTTATTAAATATAGTATCTGTGACATCCATAGAAGTTGCATTAAAATATATGCTTTGTTTGCTTAATCACCTATAGCAAATCCATTTTCATAATCATAATTGTATTCAAGACACAGTCTCTGGTACTGATCCTCAAGACGGCAATCAATGTCATCAACATCACTGCAAAAGGATGGAACCTGCAATTTATAAAAGCAATGGAAGACTGCATGTTAATTAATCACCCTGTGGTAATATAGGCATCATACAATTAATAACAGAGGAATACCTACTGTAGGGGAAAGCAGTGGCGCACCCAGGGGGGGTTCTGGTTGCCCAGAAACACCCCCAAATTGAAAAATGAAAAAAAAAATATAGAAAAATTAGCAAAACAAATGCGAAAATTCAAAAAGGGGCGTGGCTTCGCGGGTGCCGCGAAAGGGGCGTGGCTTCGCGGCAATGTGATCTGGACTGACAAGGAGGAAGATGGTCCTGGCCTGTGCTGCATTAGGAAAGCAGGTGGGAATGGTGAATGGGTCACTACAAATACAACAGTGCTTATGCACTGACACTGGCTCTGTACATTGTGTAATGTGCTCGTGCTCTACTAAAGCTCCATTATAACTCATCGGCTGTTCCGATCATTCACACTAGATTCCCCTGGTACCTTACAGGTAAGGAAAAGAGAACAACACATTAAAACTTTATTGCAAAACACGAAACAAAAGATAACTGTCACTCTGTATTAGGACTGACTTCTCACGTCCAGAGCTGCTAACAATCTGAGTCAAAGCTTTCTTTTAGGAGACAAAAGACTTCTCACAGTAAGGGGAATCTGTTTGGAATATTCCTATTTTGTCAAATCATTCAAGGATTTGGCGATTATAATGTACTGGGATACATTAGTGCAGGTTTATCCTAAGAACATTTCCTTGGTTTTGTAGACTCAGAGATACGCATGGTGGGTGGCCCTGTTCACCCAGTAGGAGGTAGTATTCCACGGGTGTGGGTCCCATTGAGAACGGTCCTAATTCGATAGGGCCGTTCTCTCCCAGCCAGTTTCAAAGTGGCTGGAAAAACGATTGCTTCTGCCTCGAAGAGGCATAGCAATCGAGCCCTGAAGCACCAAACACGGTAAATAAGGATTCTATCCACAACCCTCTCCCTAATCCTTACCCTAAACCTCCCATTCAATTACCCTAACCCTCCCTTCCCCACAGCCTGACCCTATCCCCCCTTTCCCCGTAGCCTAACCTTAAATCTTCCCTCCCCAAAGCCTGACGTTAACCCTCCCTTCCCTGCAGCCTGACCCTAAATCTCCCCGCAACCTGACCCTAACACCCCCTTCCTTGGCCATAACTCTCCCTTCTCCAGAGCCTAACCCTAACCCTCCCCCTAAGCCCTAAAGTCCCCCCTCACCTTTGTGGCGGTCCGGTGACGACGCTTCCAAAAATGAATGGGTGAGTATGCCAATCGCATACTCACCCATTTATAACAAAAAAAAATCTAAAATGACTGCCAATCAAAATAGAGACAGCCAAAAAGGTTGTCTGTCTCTACTTCTCAATGACAGCCATAGGTGTGGGGACTTCCATCGGTATTCCTCATGGAACGCAGCATCACCGGGCTGCGCTCCATTGTGGAAGTATAGGCATTGCGCATGCACAGTACCTATTCAGAGCTGACTTATGTAACTCAGCTCATATTAATTTAGGATCGGGTCCTTTTTACAAATAAATTGTTTCTGCTCTGCAAATGTGAACTCTTATAAATGTGTCTTGGGTACATTTAACCAGACATTTCACATCTAATCGTGAACATAAATCGGTAAGTATTTGGTCATTGTGCACATTGTCAGCTGTCATCTTTAAATCCAAATCCAGATAAAGAAACAATTTCCCTCTTTAAATACAAGTTATGCCACACTAAAAATAGCTGTTGTGCCTCCCACTGCTCTGTTGACATGCCTCACCTTTTCACTTCATTCTTAATTTGCTGTCACAGGTCGCCAAGCTCAATTACTTTTCTATTCACAGACAGCAATGGGAATTTCAAACCAATCATTTGTAAACATACTGCGTGAAAAGAAAAACTTAACTGGTTAAAGTTCAGCACTTCACCTAGGTCTGTAATGAATTTCTCAGGAAATAAAGTTGGCTAATGACAAAGCTGTAATTTAACAAGTTGATTGTAAATTTCCTGACTGTGCCGATTGCATTTTTGTAGTTACCTTTCCAGATATCTTTTTTGTGAAAAGATGGTAATCACTATATTTTATTGTGATTTGATGGTTGTCACACTAAATTCTGTGCATTTAATCAACAATATATCTATAGAAAATCTGATATACTAATTAGGAGTTGGAAACTGCTTAAGTCTTTAAACATATCAGTTTCATCAATGCTATTGAGAAGGGTCTGAATCTAAAACAACTTATTTATCCTATTCACAAGACGCTCTCAGCTAGTGGTGCAAGTAGACTTAGGCCCTGATCCACAGATAAGGAGGGAATACGTATGCACAGATTCGCAAAAATACAACTAAGTGGCAAGTGCACTCCCACAACACCCCCTTCGTTCTTCCACATCCATAGGGCTACCTTAATTCTCGGATTTAGCTAAAGTACGTGCGTACTTTGCAAACACAGCTCATAATGCCCTATTTAACTTCCTACTTATGGAGCAGTGGCATAACCCTTCTTACGGATCTCATTAGAAACTGAATTCATCTCTGTGCGTAACGGGTTTCCTTGTGTAACATCTGGATGGCACATGCGTAAATCACAAAAAATCACCAAGATACACACACGGCATGCGTATATATAGGAACATACTTAAGTGTGAATCCAGTCCTTAAACTCTTAGCGGCACAATACCTAGAAACAAAGAAAAGAGGAAATACCCCAGTGTTAACCAATATCTGAACTTCTAGTTACACATATCAGTGGCACACCCAGGGGGGGGCCATGTTGGCCATGCCCCAAATACAGTACTGGGGTGCTGCAACATACCTGTGCTCCGGGCACCATGGCAGCTAGCTACACCTCTGCACACATATACACGCTAGGGGTAAGAGCTTGGGCAGGACGCGGCGGAGCTTATTTGCCACGTTTTCAGGCTCCAAAACGTTTGCAGCTATCATAATATACCTCACATGTATTACACGCATTGGAAACCCCCCTTTCAAAATCCTGCGTTTGCCACTGGAAAGTAATATGTTGTGTCATGTTTCAGGCACTACAGGGCAGTAGAGGAGACTATTACATACTGCTGCCCTGATCATTCACCACTACTCCTGCACCTCTGATAATGATGAGAAGGAACATGTAACATTTGTTCATAAATGACCCATTTATTCCCTATTCATAATATATGATATATATATAATCACAGATGGTTACTCTGTCCACACTCTCAGCAGGGGTACATATTATAGAGGGCATCAAGGTGAGCTGATTTATGGGTGCTGTAAGTACTATGGTACCTGAACCATGTAGGCATTAATGACATGACAATATTATGGACATGTGTCTTGCTACTCATTTAATCTTGTCTAGTTGTGAGGCATAGGATGTATACATTTTTTTCAACCAGACGTGTGCTTAGCAAAGATTGAAGGTTAAGTTTTGATAGAGGTGGAATTGGATTTATACTTTAGAAGCTTAAGTAAGAAGGAGTGTGCTAGGAAAAGTTAAGAAGGAAGTGGGTGGGTTGAGGCATTTAAATGGGGAAGACGGCGCAATTTGCTAAGTACGTTCGTTCTTTAGCAACTTAAGAAGATACATACATATACATGGCAGGATAGGTCTGCCTTAAGCATTCTTAAGTCAGTTAATAACAACACAAATGACAGCATGTCAATGGAGTTGCCAAGTGTATAATTGCCAATATGTTAATTTTTATCTCCCTGCTTAACTGTGAATCAAGTCTTAACTTAGCAATTTTTTATTTTCTAACCTCAACAATTTTTGTTATATTTATGGACATAGTTTTGCCATTTTTTTTTCAATGCTACCTACAGAATAAATTATAGCTTTACAAATTAAGTATGAAAGTTATACTGAAATTAATTAAATATAATTTCATTATTTTGTTTTTAATTATAGCACTCAAAGGAATTATTTGTTTCATAAACAGTTGGCTTTTCTTCCAAGAAGTCTTGTAATTAGTGCCAATGGAGCAAATGAATTTGCCATGAATATTTAAAAAAATTTAAAGAATTATTAATTACATTCCAATCCCCCGAAAATCTAAGAACAACATACCATTTTGCCAAGTGAAGTCTGAAAAGCGTCTGCAAAGTTTTTCAGCAGATTAGTGTCATCACACCTTGTGGCCTTATATAGCATTTCAAATGATTTAAATCCGTGATTAGCAAATCGTTTCACTGAAAGAGAAATCACATGATAGCATTTTAAATTCAGTCAATAAAGGTTAGGGGTTAAAAAAGTTATGAAAACAAGAACAAAAACAAACTGGCAATAAAAAAAGAAACAAATATTATATCAGCTTGTTAACATTTTCCTAGTGAGATAGCAAAGTACAAGACACATTCAGTGGTTTATGTAATAACGGTTGATCCAAAGTCGAAAGCAACATTAAAAAGGATTAAATGTATTTATTGGCCAAACCAAATTGAACCGCGGGGAGAAGCAGATTTAAATTGTGCAAACAAATTGAGTTTGTTTGCACAAACTCTAAATTAAAGCTTAAAAACAAAGCGGTTCGGTT
>WWET01001245.1:197004-211462 GCA_011038615.1 Limnodynastes dumerilii
ATATATATATATATGAATATTAAGTCAACAGTGAACAGTAAAGATTATCACACAAAACCCCACCAGAATTTATGAAATGAGTGCACAGTGAAAGTTCCATTTATATGCTGGCATGTACTCAACTTTGACGTTTTATGGTGGCTGGCAGTTTAGTTTTGTAAAGAAAGATCCAGCACCCTATTCCCATCGGTAGGGTGGGTAATTTAAGTTGCTATTGCCGGTAGAGTGCAGGGTCTCTGGCTTAAAAAAGAGTGAGAATTACAGTGTAAAACAAGAAGAAGCTGGGAGTAAGGGGAGACCAAGCACCTGTCAAACGGAGGATTCGGGAGACACCAAAGTAGAGCTGGAATCATCTGGGCAAAGCAAAAGAACTTCCAGTGCCTGTGTAATACACGTTCCTCTGAACAAGGAGCTAGTGTTAAGGGAACTAGATCCTTGTATTAAGAGATTTAGACCCCAGAATTAAGGATTGATCCTACGTTAAGGTCATTAGGTCTCTGTAATTAGGTCCTTGCTGCACACAGTAGTTAAGCTGTAAGTAGATACATGCCCAAATATGCAGCACAAAGGTAGTAAACTACACTGTATTTTGAGCATTTAAAATGGATATTAATACAGCAAACAGTTCTGCAGATATAGGAACAGAGTTAAGTAAATAATTCTTTTTTTTTTTTCTACAAATTTAATAAATGAATATATCAATTTTTTGAAAACTGTATAAATGACTGTAATAGGTCATTTATTGTCTGCCCCTAGGACTTTTTCATGACCTTCAGCAGGTGCAAAAGTATTAACATAAATAGACATTAGTTCCATTTGTGTTCTAATCGGGATCGGGTGAACTTGCACATCCTTACTGTACATCTGTGTCGTCTTTCAGTTTCCTTATCAGTAGATAATGGATGGCTTAAAGCTTGTCTTTACAAGGTGAATCATAAACCCCAGAATGGGCCATACTGGATGTGCTTTCAAAGAGGTAAAGAGTTTAGAGTAGGGGTTCTAAAGATTTTATCAGTAGTAAGTGCAGCAGCAAAGAAGACAATATTACAGGCAAGACTACCAAAAGTTATAATACATATTTTGTATGGAATAGATAGAAACAATCCTGGTCAAATAAAAACTCACAGAGCAAGTATATAACAATTTTAATTTAGTAATTGACACTTGACTAGGGAAGCAGCCAACGATCCACCAATCTTACTAAAACATGATAATACTAAATAGGAAGAAGACAATAGAAGGATGACATGGTCAATGTTTGGACTTTGTTGGAGAGTAAACTTTTGATATCTTCTCTTTTCATGTTAATTTGCTTCTTTATAATGTGTAATCTTTACAAATGCTGCTTGTAACTGGATTGTTCTATTTTATTGTTGTTAACATAGTGTATTTTTAGTTGACAAATATATTTTTTCTAAAAAGAAACAAGGTGAATCATGTGCTACTAGAGAAGATTATGGTGTACATTATGAAATCCACAGTTGCAAGACCTGCATCAGCACACGTGTAACAGCGCAGGCCATACGCTGGTAAATGCTTTATCCAACAGAAAGGGCACAAGGTAGGAAAGTAGGCAATGGCATATACCAGATCCCACTAAAAACAATGGGAGCTTGTGTAGTAGCCCACACACGAGTACCTTGCAAATAGGCACACAAATTGGCGTTCTGAAAAATGGTACAAGATAGGACTGTCCTTGGGTCCTCCAACCCACCCTTGGACAGTTTAACAAACCAACCACTTCAGTGACAGGGACTGATACTTCTGTGGCAGAAGTGTTTGGTTTATTCGAGCCCTCACATAACATTACATTTTTTTTTTTTTATTAATAGATAAAAATTAAAAACATAATGGACTGATAGTCTTGTCTTACATTACTAATATGTGATGTTTAAATTACCAAATGATGTACTCATTCACTACTTTGTACACACAATGGGCCAGATTCAGAACTACGTCCGTCTTCCATAGACGGACGTAGTTCAATAAACAGTAGCTACTGCGCATATACGCAATAAACAGTAGCTACTGCGCATATACACAATCTATGTATCAAAACGATACGCAGATTATGTATAATAGCTACTACGCATGCGCAGTAGCTACTGTTTATTGAACTACGTCCGTCTATGGAAGACGGACTTAGTTCTGGATCCGGCCCAATGTTATTGTACTTGTTCATATCGATTTTATCTATGTCTTGTTGAACTCTAATAAAAATATATTGTGGGGAAAAAAAAGTAAAAAACACAAAACAAAAAAAAATTTCCAGCACAACACAAAAAAAAAAAAAAATTATACATTTTTGATAATTTGTCAACAGCAATGGGCTTAAGACTAACACTGGTACTCATTGAAGGTTTAAGTTGTAATAATCTTTATCATTACTCCATTCACTGTTGTTTATATCATCACTGCACAATATTGCGAATAGCGGCAAACTTGTTCATTATAAAATGAGTATCAATTTCTCAACAAGGTTTCCGAGTACATGCTAGAAGGTGGGCATCTTAAATATTGGATTACTAATTTGTACAAGGATCTCTTTCTTTCTTTTTCCTTCCAGTATTAAAGAGAACTGTCTGAGCTGATACTTTGTGAGCTATTATTCATGTCACAAAATCCTTCACCATTCTATTGATGATTACAGTGTCTGAGTGAGTCACAGTAGTGACTATTACATGTGGGGATGTCTTTGCACTGTCTTGACTCCCCATCACCCGTGTTTTTGTTTGAAAATATCAGTTGTTTCCTGGCAGGAGCTGAATCAGAGATATGTCATGTGCAACTTCATCTGACCAGTTGCTCACAAGTAGCTCTTAGCATCTCTTAAGATCTGACTTCATGGGAAATCCTAAACGGCTGCTAAATTGTAGTTATCCGATTCCAGGATGTTGCTAACCCTTGCAAATATGTGTAACGCATGTTTCTGTGTTTTATGTTACAGATAGACGGTATTGTCTATTACTGGTTTATGGCAGTGTTGCTGAGGCATTTTCTTTCCTTTGTTTCTGTGGCTAGCAGATTACCCCTGTGACTTTCATGCACCTGTTTGCATTTACCTATAAATTGACTGAGCAACTTCCATTTTGTGTGTATACTGTTTGTGAGCTTGTTTGGGAGCAGCAGCTGAGAGGGGGTGTTGTTCCATAGCAGCTATTTTGGAGGCTTTAAGGGGTGCCCCCTGTGGTAAGTTAGCTCTCAATTTAAAAACATATATATGACCCAACATTGGGACTCAATTGTTAGAACGACCATGAGCAGAAAGGCCTTGACGGTGGCTGGTGGCTTATCATAAATTTGCAAATATGTGTAAATGACATTTCTGTGTTTTATTTTACAGATAGAATGGTACAGTCTGTTACTGGTTAATGGCAGTGTTGCTGAGGCATTTTCTTTCCTTTGTTTCTGTTGCTAGCAGATTACCCCTGCCTTTCATGCTCCTGTTTGCATTTTCCTATAAATTAATCTGAGCAACTTCAATTTTGTGTATATGCTAAACCTTGTCTCCTGAAGAAGTGAATGAAGACCTTGATCTACAAGCCCAACATACTTAGTGTCTTCACTTAATTGACGTGTACTACCTCTTGCTTCAGTTGGTGGCTTGGCAAATGGAACTTTTCCTGCAGGTGCTGCAAAGTTCAACATGCTGTTGACGAATGTTGAAAATGCCCAGTAATTTTACAGGCTGCAGCCAGCATCTCTTGCAGAGACCTGGGGCCAGATTTAATAAGCTGTGGGTTTGGAAAAGTGGAGATGTTACCCATAGCAACAAATCATATTTTAGCTGACATTCTCTAGCATGTAAAAAGAAAGTGAGAGCTAGAATCTGATTGGTTGCTATAGGCAACATCTTCACTTTTCCAAACCCTCAGGTTAGTAAATCTGGCTCCTGCAAAACATGATATGTGCTCCAATATAACAATTCGTAGGACTTAGAAAATGTTACACACACTATTGGAAACCACAAGGCCTAAGGACAGTTTTAGTGGAATGAGTTATTTTCCTATGACATCACAGAGTTTCTCCAAATTATTGTCACTGGCATGCTTCTAACTGAATCCATAGACGCAAAGAGGAGAGTATCTACAAATGAACTGGCGTTGCACGTGAGCTGCTGCTGAAGGTGATACATCCACCCAGTGCACTTTCACAGTCCTATTAAGGACTGCTGACATCTATTTTTTATACAAGAGCAGGTCAATAATACTACCCACACAAGTGAATAGTATCACTGGGCCTGATTCACAGATAAGTTGAAAAGAAGGCGTGGATTCGCAAAAATATGAACCTAAGTGACAACTCCCATAACACTCCCCTTGTTCTTATGGATCTTTACTGACTTCCGCGTTCATACGGCTACCTTAACTCTCTTGGGCTGGATCCAGACTTAAGTAAGTGCTTGAAATTAGTTACTCCTGGGCTAAACCATGTTGATTGCAGGGGAGTTGCTTTTATAGCCTCCAAAACACACGAGAACAGTTCTACACTCTCCAATCACAAAAGGGCTGCCGAATCATGAGAGATCGTCTTCTGCAAAACCCAAAAAAGATCCGACATTTCCAGGAAAATAGTTTTGCCTCAATTTCAAATCCAAATTTGGTGGAGCAACTGAGGCACGCTTTGGTTTGACTAAGAACCCCCAAATTTGGATCTGTCAGATCAGCAAACGGTCTCTTTTATTTATGGTATTTTGTTCTGTAACTATGCAGCAGACCCTTGACATCAGCACGTGCTGGCACTTACATGTACAAAATGTTTTCATTCGATTTTTTAAACCTCCTTACAAATGCCAGCGGGTGTGAGGAGCCATTGCGCAATCAACTTGACCTTACTGAAACTTGTCCTGGTTCTGACAAGCCTAGGTATTATAGGGTGTGGGTCCCCGCAAAGAACAGCCCTATTTTGATAGGCATAGCAATCGATCCTCGGAGCATCGAACACGGTTCTCCGATAAGCAAGTGCAAAACACTACCCCAACCGTTTCCCTATATCTAACCCTAATCATCCCTTCCCCGCAGCCTGACCCTAACCGTCCCTTCTCCCTAGCCTGACTCTAACCCTCCCTTCGCTATAGCCTAACCCTAAGACCTCCTCTACCCGCAGCCTGACCCTAACCTTTCCTTTTCTATAGCCTAACCCTGAGACCCCCCTCCCCACAGCCTGACCCTAACTCTCCTTTCCTAAGAGCCTAACCCTAACCCCCCCCCCTAACACTAAAAGTCCCTGGAGAGGTTATTCACCTCTTCGAAGCTGTCAGCGGCGAGTGCGGCAAGTCCTCTGTGAAAATTAATCAATCGGCATATTCACCCCTTCATAGAAAAAAATCTAAAATGGCTGCCTATTCAAAATAGAGACAGCCGAAAAGGAACTTTCGGCTGTCTCTATTTCTAAAAGCAAGCCATCGTTGTGGGGACTGCAACCAGAATTATAGTAGGGAGACCATATCAGTAATATTACAAAGATAAAGGTCATACAAATTGGAGAATGTTCAATGATTTTTGTCATTTAAGTTTAAATGATGCCTGGAAGCTTAAGAATGTCTTACTACTTCCATCACCCCTTCCAGTGAAAAGGTTATACAAACAAAGCTCTCTAGAATATGGTTCATATCAGTGTTTCCTAATTTGTTGTCCCATGTTTCAGTATTTATTCATTTCCTGTCTTGGGCTTAGATGAAAGTGTGTAACCCTGGAAAGTCACTGAAAAAATAAAGAATCTGCAAAAAGAACACTAAGAATTGAAGCAGATGAAAAGGCTCAAAAAACGTCATTTTAGATTTCTTATTATAACAATTATTATTATTAATGACTTACCAATGAAATGCAGTTCAGTTAGAATATGACTGCATTTCCACACTACTATGCTCAGTAGACTGTGTGAGTCAATACATGCTAATCGAGAGGCACATTAAGACCCATCTAAACATAAGACTGCAAACAGAGGGCTGGGTTGAGTTCACAAGTTGTGGGTTGCCCTATACTCATTTTACACGACAGGCGTTTTCTCTATCTGTGTAACTGCCCAGACACTGTACTTCTGGGAATTTCTGTGTATTTGAGAGGTTAAACTTCAGGTAGCATCTAGCTAATGGAAGTCTGTCTGTGCAAGTGGAAGTGGTTACAATGCGAATACAAGGATGTCTGGATGATGAAGTCCAAAGCTTAAGGATCCCACTGAAACTTTTGCTTCAAGATCTGGACACACAGAAGTCTGGATCTGGTTTAAAATAATAATAATAATAACAATAATAATTATTATTATTATTGTCAGTGTCCCAGACCACCTACGTCAGAATCCCTGACTTGGAAACCCAAATTTACGTTACCTGGGAGCCTAGCACATTAAACCCACATTAATATTCTAGCACCACCCACCTCTATTGTGGTAAATCTCTATATTTACCCCAAATATTCCAACTGCCACCACAAGTTTTTAAAGGTTAATGCAAACCTATCAACAAAGTTATAATGCACTTAACGGAAACTAACACCCTTATTTCTTCAATCCCCCTGGATTAATAACCGCAGTTATTGAAATTATCAATTTGTGAGTTATCATTTCTGAAGTTTCTTCAGAGAGTAGGGCTATTAGAGCAAAGAACAAGGCAAAATAAACATAAAATGTATTCTATAAAAAGATACAATGCTTATTACATAAAAAAGATATTTAACAATACAAGGTTACAAAAATGAAACAGAATAAAAAGACATAAGACAATAAAAACCTTTGTGGAAATTAATTCTTCGCTAGAGGTTTAGCAGAAAAACTTTGGATAATCCCACCAGACTAGCAATCTGGACCTCACATGGAAACACTCAGAGCCTTTTGGCCGATTCCATATTTAAAGACACCTTATCTAACTATCTCTCCTTCCTCTGGCAAGGAGAGGCGGTTGGTCAGCAGCCTGTGACCTCAGTATGGGCTGGTCTGAGCTTCTGGGAACTGCCCATATGAATTTGATAACTGAACCCATAAATTCATATCTCTGTCTCTGTGGGCCTGTTGCACTTATGGAAGTGGAATATTAATATCCCTGGCATTGTGAGGGACATCCGGATACCACACATTTTGTAACTGGCAAGTGTACAGGATGAGGTATTTCATATTGACATTTCCCCGTGTGCTACCATGTTCTAACTTGCACCTATGGTAGATATTAGATAGAGGCATATGTCCTTAACATAGGAAGTTTCCCCAGATAGGAGAGAATATGAATTTGCCCAACATATGATCACTCCTTTGGTCCTAGAGCCAGATACTGGTCATATCCCTGGGTTTTTTAGAGACCACTGTAGTGACAGACCCCCTGCTGATTTGCAGCCAACCAGGCCTTTTGAAGCACCCCTCACATGTGAATGTTATCTAACTAATTTATTTTCCTGTGACTAACTGCTAGAGACATTTGCCATTTAGCCAGACACCTTGGGGTGACAAATGTCCTCAGTAAATGTATTTTGTTCTAGGACTAGCCCTATTTCACAGCAGAGTGCAGATTGAACATGTGAAATAATAACCCTAACAAATAATCCATATATACGTCCTCGACAATTATCATTATTATTATTATTATTATTATTATTATTATTATTATGGTATTATTATTAGTATTCATAATAATTGAATAATCACAGTATTCAAGTTCAACAACAGATGAAATTTCTCAGATTTTCTGTTTCTTGTTTGAAGACACTGTTGTGTTGACTTTGCTTTATAGCATTAATATGTAATAACTTTTTAAATTTATATTTCTATAGTAAGGTTGTCAGGAAAGAGCCAGACGGTAAAGTTGTTAAAATGAAAGTCTTTAAAGAAATCAGTAAATTTACTTCCAGCAAGGGTTTTCTAACATAACATTAATCTTTCCTAGCATCCCGGCTAGCTGTTCTGGTTCAACTGCTAACCAGAGAATGTTCAGAATGCTTTCTATATCCTATATAACTGAATATCTTGAGTCTTATCTATAAGGCTGGGCAAAAATTTGGAGGATTGGCTTTTATTAACATGTATGGAAATTGTTTGAATTTCTTAGAATGTTTTTATATGTTTCATTTCTCATAATATTTGGATACTTCTTCCGATATGGCTACAGCTCATGAGAGCCATTGTTGTTTACACTTCAACAGCACTCATCATTTAATTAAAAAATGCATTCAACAACATACAAACTTTAACTAGTCCACCATTTTTTCATGATTAAACATATGCACTTAAGATTTTGCTGTGTAGAGATTATGTAAATATATCTAAATAACTAAATAAAAGGTAATTCTCGCCCCATTGCTGCAGGTATTTGAAAAGTACGGACATTGTTACAGATCTCTTTGTATACTGTACAAACAGAAAAAAAATGTAATGTTCAAGAAACATTGGGCCTGATCCAGACCTATGGCAATAATACGCCCTTGTGCGTAGCGTATTTACGCCAGCGTGCCTACTAAGCACTCCCTCGTTCGTCCGTATTTATGCCGTCTTACGCCAACCAAATCCTATCCTAACTTTTCTGAGCATAACCGCTGGCGTCCGTAGGCTCCATGCGTAGTTATGGCACTTAGCACGCCCATACTGTACAATTTACATGCCTCACCCCGCCTCCGAAGCATAATTATGGGTGTCATATGGTTGGCACGCCCCTTTGTTCATAGTTACGCTGTGGACCTTAGTATCGTAAGTACTTTCAGAGTTTCTGGTCGTAACATCTGCCGCGTGTATGTGCAGAACATGGAAAACAGTGTTTTTACGACTACGCTGAGTGTCAAAACGCAAGCAGGCGTAGGTCTGGATCAGGCCCATTAAGGCAAGCTAAGCCAATATCAGGTGCACCACCACTGATCCTAACAAGCTACACAAAGTAATTAAAAACATTGTACTTTATTAATTCATCATTATAAAAACAATCAATTCACAAGAATTTAAAAATAACATGATTGAGGCGAAATATATTTAATATGTGGTCACCAGCACTCTTTATATATAGACAATCATATGTAACCATAGATAACGGTATAGTCCATTATTTCATAGTATGCAGAAGTTCACAAAATTGTAACAAAGATCATGTTCACAGTGACAGAGGACACAAATACAGTGAGAGATACTTAGCCTCAATGAGATATCTTCAGAAATGATTTTGGGTCTGATGTAGCGTTTCGCCGTTCTTTCTCAAGTAGTACTTTAGTAGTACTATTCCTGTCCTTGAGAAAGAACGGCGAAATGCAAGTCTTAGGAAGAGGGATCCCACTATGCTCCGGGACCAACTTTTCTCACCAGCATCGAACATGCCAGCATTGCTTCCCATTAATTATATCAGTGTAGGGCCAGATACAGACCCAGAAAGGACAAAATGAAGCCGTGAGACTGCTAGCTATGTGGCTAGGGCCTGTCTTATTAGAACAGTTAGGGGCTGCTGTTCATTCAAGCTCTGAAATCATTTACTACATCGGATCCTGAAATCATTTCTGGAGATATCACATTGAGGCTGAGTATCTTTCACTGTATTTGTGTCCTCTGTCACTGTGAACACGATCTCGTACATTGTTACAGTTTTGGGAACTTCTGCATACTATGTAATAATGGACTATACTATTATCTATGGTTACATATGATTGTCTATATTTAAGGTGTGCTGGTGAACACATATTGAATAGATTTTACCTCAATCATCTTAGCTTAGTTTAACAATTCTTAAATGTTTTACCTTCTTTTTCTGAATATATGTTTGTTTGTTTTTGCCCTCGGTAGCACCCACAATAATCTTTCTATACAGCCAGTATGACTGCATTATTTCTTTAGAGTTGTATGCTGTAGAAATTGATGCCAATCTCTGTACAGAGTGTGTTTTAACATCAATAAAAAGCTTGGCCATTAAGAATGTTACAGTTCACAAAGGCTACTGTCCTCTTTTTAATTTAACATAGCAATGGTTAGAAAACATGAGCTCTTTCAAGATTTTGTTACAGATGATTCAAACTCAAAATTCTGTGTACAAATGGTTTACATCAGATCTTGCTTTAATATGTTCTATTATTTTTCAGCATTAAAATGACACAACAAGGGCCAGATTTACTAAGCTGTGGTTTTGGAAAAGTGGATATGTTGCCTATAGCAACCAATAAGATTCTAGCTCTAACTTCCCTATTACATACTAGAGAATGTCAGCTAGAATCTGATTGGTTGCTATGGGCAACACCTCCGCTTTTCCAAACTAGCAGCATAGTAAATCTGGCCCCAAGGGCCTTATTCACTAAGAGCGATATTTTAGTGAAAAATTGCATCGTGGCAATTTTCACGCAAATTTGGGAGCCTTCAAAAGTTCTTAAAATGAAGAATTCTTCTCTTTTCTTGCTTCTGTAAATTTTGTCCGTTCAATGGCTACAGCATGCCTACACATTGCAGACATGCAGAACTTAGGATTTTTCAACAAAAAAACACGTCTGTTATACAGTCATGTGTTTTAATGGTCGCGATCGGCCCAAAAAACATAAATTCGCCCTTCTATAGAGGCGAATTTATGTTTTTTGATTTCAATGCGATTTCACCGGGATTCGGTGAAATCGCATTTAGTGAATTACAAACATTGTATGTTTGTAATAGAAAAAAGTCGGGACCGCGATTTTCGTACCCGCAATTAAAAAATTACTAAAATTTAGCTTTGTGAATCGACCTTTAGCGAATTTAGAGCTCAAAATCACGTGATTTTAGAAAAATCGCGTTTAGTGAATGAGGCCCCTAGAGTTTAAATTTTCAACAGAGTTTGCACTCACCTATTAGCCAGCGAAGGATATTTGAAATATTATATAAAATATTATTGATATAATTTAATTGTCATCTTAATTGTTAGCGCTCATTCTCTTTCCTATATTGGAGACATGCCTTCAAATTAATATTTATATCTAATTAGGAAGGTGGTTCCTTGTTGGACATTGGATTCATAGTGGTTCTATCAGCGATCAACTAAGCACATTTCTAATTTATATTGATTCTCTGTGTAGAGTAGGCATGTCAAACTCGCAGCCCATTAGCTTTTATTTTGCGGCCCAATCTCACACAGGGAGGTCCGGAGATCATTAGTGAAAAGGGTCTGCTATCAGCCACCACAACAGTTAAACAAGATAGCTAATAGCAAAGCCCTTTTCAGCTGTCCTGTATAATGGCTGCATCAGCCAACAGCAGGAAACAGATTGCTTTATGGCCAGCGTCACACAGAAGAGCTGGAAGAAGGCGCGCACCACTGGAGGGGAGGCTGAAGAATACTGAATGGGGAATTACTGGGAGCTGGAGAGCCATATGAATGGGGAATACTGGGAGCTACAGACACATGATAGGGATACTGGGAGATGGAGAGACATGATGGGAGATACTGGAAGCTGGAAAGACATGATACGGAATACTGGGGAGGCTGGATGTGACTTTTATTGTTTTAGTGGCCCACATAATCATAGTCTTAGGGTTTTGAGTTTGACATACCTGGTGTAGAGTTATGCAGTTTACATAATATTTGTTAAACTGGCCGATGAATACAAAATGTTTTACTATAATATTTTATTATCATTATTTTCATTGGGTAAATAAATAGATTTACATGTTTTATTATAAGTTTGATTCATAGCTTAAATAATTTTTCTTTGGTATAAGGCGGGGGAAACTTTTGTTTATTGGTTGTTTTTTTTGTTAGGGACTTGATTGCTGGTCTCTGCTACAAACCAAATTGATGTGTATATTTTTTAGTAAATTTATCCACAAGCATTCTAAGCACCATAGCAACGAGTTCTTTTGTTGAAGTCTATCTGAAGGTGTATTTTGAGCATTGTCATAGGCAGTTAAACAAGATATACCAGTACATCAATATCTGGGTTTTCTATAGCCTACAAAACACTTGAAGATGTGACCAGATACATCTTTCGCTAAAATAGGAAAAGCCTGCTTCAAGCCATGTATAGCAGACCCTTCTACTGGGAACAATAAAAGTGTGTTTACTCACTAGTCGTAATCAGGACCCTTGCTGGGCGCTATCAATGGAGCTGTCATCACCCATTCATACACACAGTAGGAGCTTCCAGTCAGTGAATAATACTGGTTTCAGACTGGAAAGCCACTGTAATTATGAAGGAAGGATGTCACCTCCATTGCATATGCTCAGCTAGGGTCCTGATTACAACTAAATGGTTAATAAACAAATTTTAACGCTTTATTTAACAATCATACAATTAGCTTTACTCTCCATGGGGCAGATCCTAAAGTAAGTAAGTATGACAGGGGAATTACGATCTGCAAGATCATAATTCCCCTGTCCTGTAGGTTGTGCGCATGCGCACATCCTACTTACGATATCGTACTGGCTGGCATACGTAACATAATTACGTACGCCAGTGGTTATTCTAAAGGGGTGTTAACCCTATTTTACGATGGTCGTATCGCCACCATCGAGGCAGAGATAGCCATAGGGTTAGGGGAAGCCCCGTTATAAACAGGTATGCAGTCTTAAGGCCGCATATGTGATCGTAATAGTTAAAATAGGAATCTAGACACGTTAGTGTCCAGTTTTCCTACCAACAGCGGGGAGTGCATGCGGCATGTACTCCCCACTATGATGCCGCCGTACTAACCTCAGGCGGCCTTAAGGCACCCGTTGGTCAGGATCCAGGCCCAGGGTGTGAAGGTGAATCTAGTCACTTATGTATTGTTGCTTTTGTTCAGATACGTGGCATTTCAAAATCCCAAATTTTCCAAAAATACATTCACCATCTACACTGTTGATCTATTTAACCTGAGACACCCATGTGAGCAGATTGGTATTGGTTATGGTAGGGTGGTAACAGCTGTATCTGGTTTAGATATGGACAGTGGAAGAAGAGGATGGCATTAACAAAGTAGAAGTCAGGTATTTGCATCACGCATCACATTTTACAAGTTTCTAATCAACCCTTAACATTACAATACTTGTGAAAATGTTATGCTTTGTATATTATCTTTATATTTATTTAGAAAACATAACAAAAAAACTAAACCTGACAAATAAACTAAGAGAATAATAAAAGCATCATCATCTCGTGAATACCAGGGTGTTACTATCCAGGCTCAATTCCAGTCTGTAAATGGACCATGCCGATCCAGAAGCACAGAGTCTAACCAAAGCCTGGTTTTAACCAGAGCCCCTGATGGTGGGGATGGATTTGGCTGCAGGCAAGTGGCAGGTCATGGCCCTCTGAACAAGCGCACAGACGCTGAACTGGTGTGACATGATCTGAGGTGCACAGGTAGTAGATACAGGTAGCGGAGGCACAGCTACAGTAGCTGGATATAATAGCAGAAACTGGAGGCACAGCAGAGCTGGAACCAGAGATACAGGAGCACAGTGACTGAGAACCAACAGTGACAGGCACAAGGATTACCAATGGAGAACACTGGACACGATAGATTCTGGAACCGAGGAGTACAGCACAACCTGGAACCAGGGAGCCAGAACACATGAGCAAGCTCAAGGACACAGGGGAATGCTGAGAGCGAGGGGTTTAAATAAGACAACTGAGCAGAGAATCCAGCAAGGGAAATAGCCACAACTGTGTGGGATAATGCCTGCAGCAGAAAGTGAACACCAGGAAGTGCAAGAACTGGGGAGAGTCATGTGATCAGTAAGGTAAACAAATCATAATGTGTAATGAATATAGCAGGAATCGTGACACAGGGACACTGAGGATCTGATCCAGAGTTTTTGAGCAGCAAATTCACTGCTCAAGCTGCATGCGTTCTACCCAGAGCTCTGACATTCGCAACTCTGGATAGAATGTACATAAAAGGTACATCCATTTGAAATGGATGTGCATGGGAAAAGGCTGTAAGGTGTAATGCAAATGTCTATACAATTTATATTAATATGGCTTTTTCTTTATTTTAAATTTACAATCAAATTAAAGATTTAAAAAGACATAAGTTCAGTTTTTAAAATAATGGTTGAGTAGAATGTGCAGCAATACGCTGCTACTAAGGCTTTATTAAAAATCACTATCATGTATTTTATCATCAAAAAATTGTTTTAAAAATGAATTGATCTCTAAATTTAAACTTACATTTTTTAAACATGTAGGGATGTGTTTAAAAAATAGGACCATTTATAGAATAAAATACACTCCATTAGCTCAGGGGCTGGTGTAAAATCTTAGCTGTAAGCACAGGGAATCTGGCCTCCAGTAAACCCCCATTTTCTATTTCCTTTTCAGTACATTTTTTATTTTTTATTTATAGTAGAACTCTCCGTTCCAGTAGAGTAGAGCACACAGAAGCAAACACTGTTATGCAAAGTCCTGCTGCGCTTCCAACTAATAAATAGGTGAAAAATAGGTGAAAGCACAGCTCTGGATCAGATCCTGAATTTCTATATTGTGGGGGGGCGTTCCATATATAACATCTCACACCCAGCATAACATATATTCATCTTTTATCTCACGCGCACACAACATAA
>WWET01001245.1:211519-224670 GCA_011038615.1 Limnodynastes dumerilii
TACTTATATATGCAACAAATAAACACAGGAATAAAATAACTCACAGACATGTAACAAAAAATATATATATGCATGATTACACACACAACATCTCACACCCAGCATAACATATATTCATCTTTTATCTCACGTGCACACAACACAACATGTATACATGACACATACAAACACACACACACACACACACACACAAGGGTCTCTATTTACAAAGGTGTGATTACTTCATTTTCAATGATCAATGCTCAGTCCACATCTCAAAGGTGGTCCATTTTACTGAAAGCAGGTCAGAACTTTGTAATATATATATTGGTGTGGCTCGTCGCTGAGAATAGCCCTTTTTCTAAATGGCCGTTTTTTCCCAGCCAGTTCGCAACTCGCAGAAGAGAAGCAATCGATCCACTGAAGAAAGAAGATGGAGCGGCAAATGGTGAGTATTAATTTAACCCCAACCCTCTGGCATATAAGGACACTTCTAACTAACTCAGGTGCTGGTCATTCTGCCTGGTTAGCCCCTTGTTCATTCCTGTCTTGCTGCTGCCTTGCATACTTGTGATACAGCTCCACTTGTACTGTTTGTTGGTTACTCCTTGATTTTTGGTTTATATTCTTGTTCATTTGTATGTCTGTTTTTACTTTATCTGGACTCCTGTTTGTATTTCAGTACATTTCTATCATTGTATTTAAGTTACACTTGTATTCCTGCATCTTATGATTTGGATTACTACTACCTTATGCTCAGTGTGCCCTATGATTTCTGCTTATAATTTTTAGTGTTTATAGTCTGTAGGTTTTGTATTGTTCCTGGTTTTGTTATTGTTGCTTCCAGTTCACATTCTCTTTTTACCCGTGTTCTGTTGTTTGCTCTAATAAATACTTTTGGTTTATTCACCCTCGCCATTTGGTTATTAGTGCTTTGTTTCAACTGGGGCTGTCTTCCAGGAATCCTGACCTGCTGGGTGTCCTTCTGCGCAAGTCTGTCCTCACCACTAGAGGCTCCAGAGAAGACCAGGCCCCAGTTAGATTCCACATCCTGGGAGCAGTTCCATAACAGCAGCCTGACCTTATGTATCCCCTCCCTGCAGCCTAACCCTGAGACTCCTTTCCCCATAGCCTTACCCTTAGAGTTCCTTCCCCGCAGCCAAACTCTAAAACTCCCCTACCCACAGTAAGTCTGCTAGCATGTCTGGCTAAGGTAAGGTAAGTAACGAACAAACACAGGGCAGTTATTAGTAAATAGAGACACAATATAGACATTTAGCACATACAACACATACTGTATATATACAGTCAGATGCATAAATATTGGGACACCAACACAATTCTCATATTTTGGGCTCTATACACCACCACAATGGATTTGAAATGAAACAAACAAGATGTGATATAACTGCAGACTTTCAGCTTTAATTTGAGGGTATTTACATCCAAATCAGGTGAACAGTGTAGGAATTACAACGGTTTCTATATGCGTCTCCCACTTTTTAAGGGACCAAAAGTAATGAGACAATCGACTCAAAAGTTATTTCATGGACATGTGTGAGCTATTCCCTCGTTATTTCATCATCAATTAAGCAGGTAAAAGATCTGGAGTTGATTCTAGGTGTGACATTTGCATTTGGAATCTGTTGCTGATGACTTTCAATATGAGATCCAAAGAGCTGTGTTGCTGATTCAATATGAGATCCAAAGAGCTGTCACTATCAGTGAAGCAAGCCATCATTAGGCTGAAAAATCAAAAGAAACCCATCAGAGAGATAGCAAAAACATTAGGTGTGGTCAAATCAACTGTTTGGAACATTCTTAAAAAGAAAGAACGCACGGAGAGCTCAGCAACACCAAAAGACCTGGAAGACCACTGTGGTGGATGACCAGAAAAGCTATTTGTTGCTGTATACAGCCATGCCTTGATATATTGGGAATAAATGTCAGTTACACTACTTGTACAGTATGTATACTCTAAGCAACAAATGATTACCCTTATTCCATATGAACTGTTATCAGAATGAAATTTAACAATCTGTTATTACTTTAAGTAATTGTTAACAACTATTAAGTATTATGTCATCTGTCTGTGAATTAGCAGTGATATTTTTATTTTAGAATTTCATTAGGGTTTAGAACAGATGAGTTACGACTCAATAAATTATGAAATCTGCATAAGGCAGATCTTAATTATTGCCAAATACACATTTATAACTGCTGTCAGTGAATTTAATCAGGGCTTCCCATCATGCATTATTTGCAGCCTTTGATCCATTAATTATATTTATCAAATCCAGCCATAAGCAACATCTGCTCAGCAGGATTTGCTACAACTTTTCCTTTCACAACTTTTGGAGTCACCAGTTACTCAATTATTCCTTGAATTGTAGTCCCTGACTCAAGTAACTGATTTCTGATAAACTCCTTGGGCCAGATTTACTAAGCTGTGGGTCTGGAAAGCAGGAGATGTTGCCCACAGCAACCAATCAGATTCTAGCTCTCACATTCCACTTTCCTATTAGCTTAGTAAATCTGGCCCCTATTGTCTGCACACAACTACTTTTACATGTAGTGGCACTGCACACATCAGGTGGGATACAGATTCTCAATTTTCTACGTGCATGAATTATCAAGCTAAAGACTTAAAGGGATTCACTTGCACTGAGCCACACTATCTTGAAATCTTTAAAACCACTTCCACTCGGACAGATTGATTTCTGACAGCTAGGGCTTCATTAAGTTTTCCATGTCAAGAACACGGAAATTCCAAGAAGTACAAAGGTCTAGCTGGATACTTACAAAGAGGGAATGCCTATACTATAAAATGACTAACAGGACACTTACTTGTGAACTAAACCTTAAAGGATGCACTGGGCTCCATTTACTAAATGGTGATAACTTCATTTTCAGGAGATAAAGACCGTTTTCACCTGAAAACGGTCTTTATCTCCTGAAAATGAAGGCATCACCATTTACTAATGCAATGATCGCCATGGAAACCATGGTGATCATTCGCATTCCTACCCCGATCGCCAGCCCGCTCTAATGAATGCGGGCGGGCTGATCGCTGAATTGACAAAGTGTCGGCGCGGATTTTAACAATCCGCACCGATATGTTAAATAACGCCATCTCAAGATGGCGTTAGGGTAGGTATTACAGCGGTCCCCCCATATATCCCCCTTTTTCTCCCTCTAATAGCTGTTATTAGGGGAGGAAAACGGGGGTATATATCGGGAGACCGCTGTGATGCAAAACACCAATGCAAATGTACAAAAAATAAAAAAAAAATAAAAAACATTTTTTACATAGATTATTAATACATTTTTAATAAAAATACTTTAATATAATAATAATTTTTAAAAACTATACAAAATAAACAGATTTCTTACCTGTCCCAGCACCGCGTCTGCTTCGGATTCCCACGCATGCGCAGTGTTACTTACCTTTTGGGACAAAAGTTTCTAAGTCCCAAAAGGCAACTACTGCGCATGCACAGGAACTAATTCTTCACTCGATCCCGGCGAAAGTCCCGCAGATCATCAAATGACATAAATGTGCCCCAGTGTGTGGAAAGTGAACAGACTGATTCCACCTATCATTTTTAAACTAAAAATCTTACTATTATTAATAACATTTATTTATATATTGCCTTCCAATTACTATGTCTACATAGAATTTTGCCAATTTTTTTTATACTGTTAGCGTAAGAATTTTCCATACATACATATTTTTTGTCTTATATTGATATATCACAATGACGTTGACCAAAACTTTTGACTTGTGTTATACAAACAGCTTCACATATAACCCTAAAATTCCCCTCCCCACAGCCTGACCCTAAGACTCCCTTCCTCTGCATCCAAAACCTAAAACACCCTTCCCTGCATCCTGACCCTAAGACTCCCTTCCTCTGCATCCAAAGCCTAAAACACCCTTCCCTGCAGCCTGACCCTAAGACTCTCTTCCCCGAAGCCTGACCCTAAGACTCCCTTCCCTGCAACCTGACCCTAAGACTCTCTTCCCCGCAGCCTGACCCAAATTCTCCATTTCATCGCAGCCTGACCCCAAGTCTCCATTTCATCGCAGCCTGACCCTAAGATTCCCCTCCCAGCAGTGCGACGGGTCTGCGGCTGTAATTTCCGAATTAATGAATGGCTATGTATGCAGAAAAATACATTCGGCATACTTACCCATTAGTTATAGTTTCTAATAAGTACCATTTTCGAAATAGAGGCACCCAAAAATACGTTTTCGGCTGTCTGTATTTCTAAAATGGAGTTTTCTAGGTGGCATTTGCATCCCATATCTAATGACCAGTATTATATGTAATTCTCTAGGGAAAAAGAATTGTGTTAATTGTTAGATCCTTTATGATCATTTTTAAAATGATTAAAGCTTTTCAAAAAATAACATGGGCAAAATGAAAAAAGTATAACATTTCGTCTTTTGGGATTTGGCGGTGTGTAGGCATTAGGGTGGTGAGAGAGGGCTGTTGGTTAATGGCACTTGTACTACCTTAGCAGTTTTGCAAAACAATTTCGGCTTTCAGGTGATGGGTTTTCTTGAATATTTCCGATTACGCCATTTTGTTAACTCTCTTCCAAGCGGCTCTATAAGCAGGCAGCTTATAGACCCAAGGATTCCACTGAAGTCAGCTGACTATAGTGGAATCCTTGGGTCTACAACATCTCCTAGCACAAAAAATGATTTCCACCCTGTATATGTATATGCTTTCCCACGGACAGGCCCCTTCACCTAAACATTAATTGACCTGGGAGAGAGACTTGGGGGAGGCCCTGGAGGAGGACGCATGGGCTCTGATCCGTGAAAGGCTCCCTAGAGTTTCTCTATCCACGCTAATACAGGAAAATATTTTCAAAATCTACTGCAGGTGGTACTTGGTTCTTACACGCCTGCATCACATGTATGGCACTACCTCATCGGCTTGCTGGAGGGGGTGTGGGGAGAAGGGCTCTTTCCTGCACATTTGGTGGAATTGCCCCAAAATTGCAAGATCCTGGTCCAGAGTGCCAACACTCATATCACAGGTCTTGAACATTCCTATTTCTAAATGCCCCTGGTCCTTTCTCTTAGGCTTGCCGATAGACGGGTTAGACAAGGACTCAGATAGACTACTGACTCAAATCCTAAATGCAGCCAGATGCCTTATAGCCAATCACTGGAAGGATCCGGCCCCACCAACCCCCACTCAGTTACTTAATAAAATCTGGCATTTGGCGTCAATGGAAAAGATGTCAGCATATCTGAATAATAGATCCCTCATCTTCATGCGGGTCTGGGCGCCATGGTTAGCATTACACCATCCACCTCAGGTGCGTTTTCCAGCCCATGGGTTTGCGGATATTTTTACCTAATTTTATTGTATCCACTATGATTAAGTCTCATACTCTATAAATGGACGACTGACTGACCTACTCCCCTCCCCTCACCATATACACCCATTTTTATTTTATCTTTATTGTTAGTGTTATTTATTTTCTTTACTTTTCTCTTTAATAACTACGTTTAAATTTTGTAAAATAAAATGCAACAGATCAAATTATTCGTTTATGTGGTCTTTTTGGTAGGAAATTATATAGCAAAGTAATGGTGCATTTCCCATCCTTCCTCCATTTTAGCCTTACTTAGTTATATCCCAGTACTACCTTCTGTCGTTTTGTGCAGCCACCATCTCTAAAGCACATTGTAAACCCAATGAAAATTATTTTTTGTTTTGTTTCCTACACATTGGACCTGATACAGACCTCATGTCGCTCCTGTTACAGTCACGGCAAACCAGGGTGCGGAGTCTAACTAGCAGTCTGGTTTTTACTAGAGTCTCTGATGGTGGGGATGGGCTGGGCTGGTGACAGCAAGCAGGTTGCGGCCCATGGGCACCACTTCCGACAAGTCTAAAAACACTGTTACAATGAACCCCTGTTATGACCCGTCTCCTCCAATAGAGGCCTCCCATGCTCCACCTCCAGATTATTTGCAGTACTGGATTCCACCAGAGGGGCTGCTGTTCTGGCCTATGTCTAAATAATTTAATTGCAGCTCGTTACCTGGAGTCTCCCCAACCTGTTCAGACTCCATTTAAACCAGCAACTCACACACTCCTGTGTTGCATTCCTGTTCCCTCCTGCAATAAATTTCACAGGTTCCTGAGCTACTGTGTTGTGTTGTCCTACCAATCGTAAAAAACACCACCACCCAGGAATAGTAGTAGGGTGAGAGCTAAGAAGCCTGAGAACAGGCAGAGCATAAGGAGACCCATAGTGGAAGATGGAAAGTCACAATGGGTACAGAGGCAAGATGGAAAAAGCCAGAGGGATAGACAAATGATGAAACAAAACAAAACAAAACAATACAATGGCTCTCACTCACAGAAGCAGCAAACAAGCACACTGGAGGCAGGAAGGGGTTAATGGCAAAAATACCATGGGCAAGGTGGGACAGGGACTGAAAGAGAGAGGAGAAGAGCACAAGAAGTCAATGAACAGAGGAACACTGGAACAGGAAGTACAGAAGACCTAATGCTATAACCGTCAGTGACTGAATTACTTATTGTGCTGCTGAACAAACATGCTGGCATTACAATATTTGATTAGACAGGTGTCACTGTAACAACCATGTCTGACTGAAAAACCAGTGAACGCTGTTGGCATTTTAGTGCTGGCATAATGACATAATGGAACTTACATGACCGAATGTCACAAGCAGTCCAAATTTTTATTTTTATTTATATTATTTGTTTATTTTTTTTTACAAATGCAGACATTATAATTACACTGTCCACTGTATTAAAAGAAAAAGAGTGGTAGAATGAATAGCCACTAAATATAATCACAGTGCACTACCCTATATAAAAAAGCACAAAACAAATGCTGGTTTTCATGATAAAAAGCATGCCTCATAATGCATAACACAATATGTGTTGGTTTAATTAAGCACTTCACGTTCTGGAACAGGCAATGGTGGAACAACAACATCCTTCCATGTTACAAACATCTGTTTTGCTTATTATTTGGAGAGTTTGTAAAGGGTTTTTAAGACATTTTGGATAACAAGGGCACACATACTTGATGTAGACCAAGAAATAAACCACACATATGCATTCTCATGCCAAATGTACAAATAATTACAGCAATAAAAGCAAATATTTATCTTATAAGAGTTAGTGTGGAATAGACGGCAGTTTCTCATAATTTATTGCATGAAGCTTTGCCTGGTAAATGTTACACTTTTTCAAATTATAATGCAAATATCAAAACTATTTAGGTATTATTTACAAGCTTTAGATAGAACATTACTAAACATAATGGGCCGGATCCAGAACTACGGCTGTCTTCCACAGACGACCGTAATTCAATGCACAATAGCTACTGCGCATGCGTAGTAGCTATTGTACGTAATCTGCGTATTGTTTCGATACGGAGATTGCGTATATGCGGTCTTTTAGTAGTTCTGGATCTGGCCCAATGGGTTGTAGCCAAACCCAATAGCGCAAAGGGACTTATGCAAGCCTCTTCCGTAAGTCCCCTTGAAAGTGATATCTGCGCATGTGCTCACCAGATGTTACGCAACAGATCTCTATGCGGATGGAACCGTAAATAAGGGCACTCCAGCCATTAGCTAGGCCTATATTATATGTGACGAAATGGGAGGTCCCATGACATTTATTCCGACACTAGTATCTATGATGGAATATTTAGTCTGTGTGTGTTATACCAATACATGTATCATATGGAGTTTCTGTAGTGATAGTACACTGTGTTATGTAGTTAAGTATTTAAAGTTCACGGAGGAAAGCCATAAATTACTTCAAGGGGGCGGACATAAAAGACATGATTTATATAAATTGCATCCTTAAGCTCCGCCCTCTGTCAATCACTTATGTAATCTCTAGTGTTCCAGGGGGATGGATGGGGCTTGATGACATCATCAAGTCCTGCCCATCCCTAGTAACTCCCTAGTAACTCTAGGGATAACAGTTGTGATTGATAGTGGATCAGTGAGAACTGCCCAAATTTTGAGATTCTCCCGGATATTCCGTGAGAGTCGGCAATCCTGAGTTATAGTGTGTGTAATGTGTGCTGTGATTATTAATAGAAGTAAGTCTAGTTACAGGATATTGGTGAGGAAGGGGCTGTAGCTGCATTTTTCCCCTCCTACTCCCTCTCTGCATGAAAAGCTACTTCTGACTCAAAAAGCTTTAAGGAGTTAAAAGAGTGGCTGGCCCATACCTGTGATCTAGCAGAGGGCAAACTTTATCAACATCATCAAATGTTTGGAGGGAATGATTCCTACAGTTGCACTGGGACAGGACAGCGAGGGCCAGTTACAGAGAAGATGAGAATTTACAAGTTGCTGCATGTAACATTACATACAATACAATGGCCCCTGTGACTTTTTGTTATAACATATCATTTAACAGTCTCACATATATGCTTAAAATGTATTTATTTTTTTTCTAGAACATTTGATATAACCTTCAAGCGCTCATGATTGGTCAACTGAATGATCATTACATTTTCTATCTGAACATGGAGTTTATGGCCGATACTTTCATAGGTACAATTTATATGTGTATTCATATCAGGATTCTTCTTAGATTAATTGAATTCTTTGTGCATTGATTGTAGGTTCTGAATTCAGCATTTGTTCTAATTGTTTTAATGTTTTTATAATAAATATTTTGAAGCAACAGGTTGTTATTTTTGTATCCTCTATCTCCTAGTGCTGTCCTTAATTTCTACATGTATATAATTGTGCCTTCTACAAATTTAATATGGACATTAATAGCTTTAAAACACTGTACACAACCTCAAGAGTTTTACAATAAATTCATATGTTCATTTGGGCACCATTAAAAGCCCATTGAACTGTTTGTTCATAGAGTAATTGTGTGCAATTAAGCTTTCAATACATAAAATTGGATAGACTTCACTCATTTAGATGTGCACCTAAGGTTACAAGTATACAAATTATGTATTTACATTAGTAAATGTTGGCAAATGCCTTTCTAATTTTAACATTACGAGAAAAAAATCACATTTCTGTGACACAGTATTTATCTTTTTTTAAAACAAAGATCTTCATCAGTAAAAATATATGTCTTTGCTTATTGTTGCACAAGTTACTGACATTAATGATTTCAATACGTGTTGCAAAATTTTGAATCAGCCAACAGAGCAAGGTGAAAGCCAAGGAACAGTCCAATTCAGGAATGTAAAGAAGCAGTACAAAGTATTACATAACAAAGTGTTTTTGTATCAGAGAGTGGCACACATGCTCCTTCCAGACATCAAAAACATCAGCCCAGTACCAGAAAATTCTCATAAACACAGAGATTATCTATGTACAGCCTGATGTGTTGCACAACTGGTTAAGCATAAAGGTGGGAAGTTAGCAAGTGTAAAGCCAGAGTCATGATAAAAAATACACTAATATTATTCTCATAAACACACGTGGTTTATATCAGGGCTCAAAGCTATAAATCTCCATTCACTTCTATTATTTCTATATTTTCATACCACCACTTCTAAATATCTATACCATCTCTTCTAAATTTCCACTTCAACCACTGATTTACATACAACCTGACTGGTTCATTATATAATATAAAGCACTTGCCCTTATGTATGGAACCCACTGTCCTATAGAGCAGGGGTTCTCAACCCTGTCCTCAAGTACCACTAACGGTTGAAAGAGGTGCGTTTCTCTTTAAGATAAAACTATGTCAAACTTGTATTCATTTTAAATGATAACCAAAAATACTGCTTTTTGATATAGCTTTTGCTAAATATCATATCTAGGGCGAATGCGTAGGATGTGGCAAGCGATAGGAAGACTATGGATCTATAATTATAAAAGTAGGTTGAATTTGCAAGAAAAAGGTTAAATGACGCAGGTGCGGTTAGGCCATTTCTCGGTATTAAAGTTCATATAATATCTTGGGTGGAAAGTGCTGTTGTAAACATGTTTTTATAGGAAGTAGAAAGTACCTAGTTCCTCATAAATGGGCTATTACTATGATTAGTCCAAGTTACGCTACCTACTCATTATACTATTGCTATGATTGGTTAGAGCTACGCTACCTACGCTTTTATTATTCAATATAACACCGCTTGTGTACCCAATAAAATCGGAGAATGCTTCATTGATACAACCAATGAGTTTGTGTCCTTTCTCTCGCCGGCTATCTTAACCACTCCTATTTTTCAGATATTGATATGACTACTTAAACAAAGATTTGTGAGATCCCAATCAGTGTGAAGGATCAAGGGCGGGATAACCCCAACACGGTCCAAGTTTTTTGAAATCTCCTTGCTGGAGGTGAGCTCATAACTGACAGTTACATTTCAAAAGCTCCACAGATTTTGCAGGGAGACCTACAAGACATGGACTGTTAGTAGTACTTGAGGACGGGGTTGAGAACCCCTGCTATAGAGTGTAAGCTTGTGTGCAGGGCCCTCTTACCCACCCAGTCTGTCTGATACTACCCAGTCTTGTTTATACTGATTGATAAAATTGTAAAGCGCTACGTAATTTGCTGGCGCTATATCAAAAACTGTTAATAAGTAAATAAATAAATTAAATAGTGTATCAAATAGCTTGAACAGTTTTTGTCTTTTAAAGTTACAGTATATAGAATAAAAGACTCACTACATAATGTATATTTCAACCATCTCTAGCCCTAACACCTCGGTAGGGTTATTCTTGAAAATATGTTTTAATCACAACTTTAGAAATCTTTGCCATAGTGTCACTGCCGTGTTTTGACTCTTCCTTTTCCTTTAACAGTTCACAAACTCAAAGGTTCATTAATGTACAATAATAAAAGACTTTTAGCTGCCTTTCTTGCTGCATCGCTGCTTTCAATTAGGTCTGAGCTGTAGCAGGTCTGAGGGTAAGCTTAATATGGAACAAGAAAGTATGAGAGTTTGTGTAAATCATGTTATAGAAAGGAAGCTTGAGTAGAAAAGTGGTTGTAAATACAAGAAGGTTAAGAAGAAGGTTGAGGAATTTGCCAAAGAGGTGAATTTTAAGTTAGAGCTTTGAAAGTTGAAAGAGTATAGAATAGTCTTAATGGGCGAGGAAAGTTATTCTAGACAGAGTTTGCAGGACGGTAAAAATCCTGTAACTGGGAATCAGAGCATTAGTGCAGAAGAGAGTTTCGTATCTTGTGAAGATCTGAGTGAAAGAGCAGGGATATACCTTGAGACAAGTGAGGATATGTATGTGCATGTAGGTGGAGTCTTGTTGATGGTTTTGTAGGTTGGAAAAAGGATTTTGTAAAGGATTTCGTTAAATACAGGAAACCAATGTAGAGACAGACAGAATGGACCAGCTCTAGAAGAGCGTTTTGCAAGAAAAACAAATCTGGCTAACGAATGCAATATAGACTGTAGGGGGGTAAAATTTTATTGTGCGAGACCAATAAGGAAAGTATTGCAATAATTGAAGGACAGTTCAACACCTGGGCAGCTACCTTAATAAATAGGGTTTATTGTTGTCAACAAAACTAGGTGGGTAAGACAGACATAGAAGAGGAAGGGCAGGATAAAAAGTTAAACATTGAGCAAGTTTCCCCAAATCTTATTTTTGCAAACATTTTACATGAACTTAATGTGTGAGGGGTCCATGTATCCATCAGTGTCACAAACAAAATAAAGTTCCTTTAGTCATGCAAATAGTATCAAATATGTTTTGTCTCTTTTTGTCTCCACTATCCTGTGTTAATGGCTCTTAGCACTTGTATGAGTGACACTATTCTGACACTCATACAAGTGCTAAGAGCCATTAACCCTTACTCTGCTAAAAATCATCGCAAATGTATGATACTGTATTTTAGTACCCCATAAAAATATACCTATTATCGGAATAGACACATACTCAATGCTGTATAAATTTATCTCTACACATATTGAACTGGAACTAATAAGTTTACTGTGTGACATACCCAACAATTTTGGGAGTCTATCTATACTTACAAAACTTTAACAGATTAAATTTATTGTACTATTTCTGAACAGTCATGTAGCTATTAATGACTAGGATATAGATGATATCTATAAAATAATGATATCCCTAGAAAAATGCTTCAATAGATTTTATGAATTTTTGGGCCTGATTCAGAGATCCGTCGGCGATCGGGCTGCAAATACACGCATCTAAGTGGCAGGTCGGAACCCACCAGAATAAACAGTCTCTCCCCTCGCAACCTCCGGCCGGACCTAAACTTCCACCTCCATAGACTTGCCCCAAAAGGCCGCACTCACTTCCGACCCTATGTGTATTAGTTACGTATATTTAGGGCCCTAACTCTGTAAGCGCGCCCACTTTCCCTCATCTAAATGCCCCCCCGCCCATTTCTATGCAAATCCTTAGGTAAGTATATTTCCGCCGCACTTAGGGTCGCATTTGTCTCCGCCCGATTCACAAGTCCGACCTTAAGGCATTTCCGACCTCAACTTCAACGTACATGGCGTTGCACTATTACTACGCATGCGCAGTTGATGCAACATCAATCCGACCCTAAATATATGCACAGAACTATCGTTAGTTCCGGATCACTGAATCAGGCCCTTTGTGTCTTAATCCAATTTTTTTTTCCTTTTTTCCAAGCCCCCACTATACCTGATTTATCTCACGTAGTACACCCATAGCAGGGGCAGAATGTTAATAACAGCTTCTATATTTTTCAACCTGCAGCACAAGTCCTTTTTACCCTTTTTCCTCTTTATTTATACAATTGTTTATTTAAAACATATTACAAACAATAGAATTTATATATATCATCACTGTGGAACGGACCACAAATATTAAAACATTTGAACATGAGAATTTTATTTGCTGGAAATGTCAAAAAGTTTGAGAGTTACAAGACAAAATATGGTAGCATGTAACAACCAACCTCAATCTTGTGAGGTGGTCCATTTTGACTGGAAATTCAAGTTATTCATGTTAATAATGCTCTAGGAACATAAATACATAAAAATCTCTTGACTTGGGTCAAGTGGTTTTTAGCACTTACAAAAAAATACAGTCAAAACTTTTTTTTTTGCCAAAACTAAATCTATCTATCTATCCATCTATCTATCTATCTATCTATCTATCTATCTATCTATCTATCTATCTATCTATCTATCTATCTATCTATCTA
>WWET01001245.1:230010-243855 GCA_011038615.1 Limnodynastes dumerilii
TCCTGCTGTCCATAGTTATATTACTTAGATCACTAGAGGAACCCAGTAAGGAGGGTTTGTGTAATAAGCAAATACTTCCTTATTGCTATATTAGGACTAGAGTCAGACTCTGCAGTATATCTAATGGAGTTAGAGGAAAAATGGAATTATTACCAGTAGCAACCAGACAGAAAAATAATGGGGTCTGACTGCTTGCTATGGACAGTGGACCATATTCAGACCTAATAACGTTAGCAAACTCATGCATGCCATTTGCGTTAAGTGGCATTTTTTTGCAAACTGCACGTGCACCGTAGATGTTACGCATCGGATCTTAGTACATATGCACGTGCACTACTCTGTAGGTCAGGGCGTGACAACACTCCGTACAGGCGAGAATACGCAATGTGGGTGGGCGGAGGCATTTAAATTGTACAATACGGGCTGGGTTAGGCACTTCCAAAAGCTAAACGCTACGTCTGCACAACGATACGCACAGAGAAGTTAACGTAGGACTGTGGTCACGGAAGCCAGCTAAAATCTGTAAGTGAGAAGCGAGCGTCATGGGAGTACACTAGCCACCTCCGTGCAGATTGTTGATACTTTATGCATAGGGAAAGTACTCTTAAGTCTAACGTTGGTCCAATATCTCCTTTTTCTGATTAAAACGCTATTAAACATATCCTTGTAGCTTAAATCTGATCCTGTGTACATATTATATTATCTATTATGACAGCATCATCATATGTCATAATAAACAATAATCTGAAAAATCTCAAACAAATGACCAATGAAAATGATAAATTAAAATAATTTTAAATCTGTGTTAAAATATGAACTTTTTGGGGCTGATACAGAGATGGGATTAACAGCAACAAAATAAGCAAATCTACATCTTGGGAATCGCTGCACTGCTGGGAAGGCAAATATGTTTTGTAGACTGAAATGCAGCGAGAACGAGCACTGCACAAGATCAGAATGGGAGAGAGCACAGAAAGATGGCGCACTGTTGCTCATCCACCTGTATCTATATCTGTCGGAACTGTGCTAGTAGAACAAGACATTCTGTGAGATATAAAAAAATTCTCACTACATTGGTGCAGTAGCAGTGTAAGGTGCCTGCACTTCCGTGAAAAGTTTACACCAACACGTGGAACGGACGCAGTAATAGACGCAGGACATTTTCAGTGTGAAAATGTCAAATCTTATTGAAAAAAGACTGATGTACATATTAGAAAAAAATAATATCTGTGAATAAATAAAAAAAATATTAAATTATTTTTCATGAATTTTTTTTTTATGCCAGAATAGTTGCACAACATCACTCTGGCATTTATGTCACTTATTGAAAAAGCATTTATATGGGATTTCAAATGCTACAAATGCAAACATTTAAAATACCAATTTAAATACATAGGAAACTGGCAGAGGCTGTGGCTGTACAAGTCACAGCCTCTGTCCATATGGCTCTGACTGATAGGTTGACACATCTGCCCTTTTTCCCTATGTCCTATCCAGAGCTGCGTGTTTCTGCAGATAAGGTAGTACACCGTTGCGTATTCTTCATGCGCTAAAACTCTGGATCAGCCCTTTTGCATTTAAGTGATTTCTGTCCAGATCAGACATACAGGAAAATAGGGTGGAAATATTTTAATGTAAAAGACTTTATTTCCCCAACATAATCCATAAGAAAGTTAGATGCATTTTTTTTCCACCGTCATCTCTTTCCTAGGAGCATGCCATATAGATTTATTATACCTAATCACAATTCATTTTCTTCTGTACAGTGAAGAGTATATTTGCTAAATGACCTAAATATACGCACGTGAAAAACTGGGTAAGGACGTAAGTATATTAGGCACGTGCGTACTTTATTAGCTGTGAATCAGTCGTATGTTTAATTGCTTAAAATTATTTATGATTCAAAGATACGTAACGAAACACACTGATTATGATTCTGAAAAGTATATATTATTTTAGTTGTTTTTAAAAACAGCAAGTACTCTCATTAACATATTTCAATTAAAGTAGTATCAAAAATACAACTTTAAAAACAAAAAATATTAACATACTTAACAAAACACATAAATGCATACTTAAATTTAAATAAGATAAACTAAACAAGCAACAAATACAGTTAAATACTTAAATCTAATGGTGCTTGGTTTCTTTGCACAAAATATAAATTAGAGATGAGTGCTTTGGTTTTGGATCTCTTTTCCCTTTCGTGTTGGTTTTGGTTTTGTAAAAAAAATATTAAAAAAAATGGGAAAAAAATGAAATGTTTTGGTTATGGATCTGTATTTTATTTGAAATCGCAAAAAAATATGCTAAAATAATTTTTATGTATCTTTGCTCCTAAATCATTATTAATATGAATTCATTTCCAGTCATTCCAAGTCAAATTGGGCCACCTCACAGCTCACAAGAATGAGGTTGGTTGGTACATGCTACCATATATTGTCTAGTATCCCACTCTCAAACATCTCACTCTCAGACATTTGTCAAATGTATTCTCATGGACTTGCTGCAGGGTGACCAATGTAGAAGCTGCTATTAACCAGTATATTCCTAGTTCTTTTAGCAGACTAAGGGCCAGATTTACTAAGCGTCTGGTTTGGAAAAGTGCAGATGTTGTCAATAGCAACAAATCAGATTTTAGCTGACATTCTCTAGTGTGTAAAAATAAAGTGAGAGCTAGAATCTGATTGGTTGCTATATGCAACATCTCCACTTTTCCAAAGCCACAGCTTAGTAAATCTGACCCTAAGGGTTAATGGCTCTTAGCACTTGTATGAGTGGCTGAATAGTGTATGCTTAGATAAATTATGAGTACACCTTCATCAACATTGTTGGTCCAGTGTGTGGAGATACTATAGTTTGCCCACATAATATCTCCGCACTCTGAACCACCTGCCACTCATACAAGTGCTAAGAGCCATTAACACAGGAAAATGGAGGCAACATATTTGTACCTATTTGCAGGGCCCTTCTCTCTCTCTCCCTCTCACATACACACATTTCAATGCGCCCCGTTGGAGTCTGGTGCCCTAGGCTGTAGCCTTGTCACCTTATTGGCTGATCACCCCTATGTGCATGACTATGGGAACCTCTGTCTGTGTGTGACACTGATGGATACATGGACCCCTCACACTGTCACTTTATGTTTGGGGAAACTTGCTCCCTCTTCCATGGCTGTTTAGCCAACAAGCCAATGAAGCTATGCCTCTTTTCAAAGCACACGCAAATCCACATCTCCTTTTCAAGTTCATTTTTTTTCTTTAATTTTTATTAAATAATCATTTTGGGGGTGTTTCTGGGCTACCAGAATGCCCCCATGGGTGGGCCACTGGGTCCCTGACAGTCTAGCTGTGATCTTTCTTCACTTGTGTTTAGCTCCTGCAATGGCATGTGAGGACTGTTTCTTCAGCAGGGCTGCAGGGGAGCTACTAATAGGGTGAATATGCAGGGGGAATGGTTGCCCCATAGCAACTGCACCCCTAGCACCCATTATAGGTGCACCCCTGATATCACTCATCCCAGTCAGTCTGTTCAGTTTGTCCATTCAGCTCAATAAAGTTGTAGTTTTTTAACAAAAAAAGTCTTCACAAGCCTGTCTGTATGTTCAGCCCTCCATGAATGGCTGATCACAGTCATGTGATACTTGCTGTCAGAGACAGAATGCAGGAAATACAAGTCTCAAAATTTTTAGTGAAAATGGTGTTTTGCCTCGATTTCAGATCAGAATTTGATGGGAGGGACCGAGGCAAATTTAAATCTGTCAGATTTCACAGAATTCGAATCTCTATTAAAAACACGATGCAAGTGTGGTCTCAACTAAGTAAGCGATGACACATAGCCTCACAGCAAACAACATGGGTCATCAATTTACGAGTGCTCGAGGACTTCTTTAACTTTTCCCGTGCGTATGTTAGTTTACGCAAGGCACTCCTACTTGTGAATCAGTGCTAACTCTGTTGGAAGGCCCATACTGTATATTAGTAGTCTGTGTGCTGCTCATTTGCATTGAGAGTCTTGCCCCTCTAGCCACGCATCGTGCTGATGGGTGCATCAGCCTTAAGTCAAACGTCCATGTTTTTGTGAATCAGTCGGCCATGATTTCCGTACGTATATTTGGGTTCTATGCATGCTCCGTTTAACGGACTGTAAAAATATGCATGGAGACTCTGCACTTAAGTGTAAATACGGTCCATGGATTAACCTTTGGGAACAATAGGCTATAAGGATGTTAATAGTGATAACAAAATTGGCAAATAAAGACTAAATTCAAATGTTAAAGAAATTCTTTTATTTATTTGAACTAACTGACAAAATTTGGCACTTACCCGTACACTCATACTGCAGCCCTCTCCCATAATATCCTTTCTCACAGATACATTCATATTGGCCAGTGTGAGTTCCGCATTTGCAGCTCGCCATAACATCACAGCAGTCTTTCCCGGCCTCACACAGATAAGAGCAATGAGAAATGTCCTCTTGAATATAACTCCCAGAGGGTAGATCTGTGAACATAAGAATAAAGAGGAATAATTATGTTCTGTTCTCCTTTATTCACAGTGGTACACAATGGTTGAGAAACGGAGTTCTGTAATCAGTGATGTAGCTGCAGTTCTCTATTGAGCAAGGTATGCAAAACTGAAATATTGATAGGGAGAAAATTTTATTTACTATCTAAAGTGAAGCAAAATTGATGTTCCTAAGATATTATCTGACACTTATGAAATTGTAGAAAAAAAATATTTGAGCAGTGTGGGATTTTTAGCAAAGACAGTGTTTCTCAACAAAATAATAATATAAAATATGCTTAGTTATTCATATCAGAAGATCTAAAAAATGTCACACAAAATTAATGTTTGGCTAGTGAGTGTACATTAACAGCTAGGAAAGGATGTAGAACATTAATCCAGTGGTCTGAATGCCGGCAGTTAACATGCTGCCCGCAAACATCCAACAGGGTTAACTGATCAGCATTATTCTATGTGACAAAGGGCTGTATTCACATAAAAACAACAGAAAAAAAACGCCCACACATAGAATAAAATGCATTATATAAATTGAAACTAATATGGATTTAAACACGTTCATCTTTAATTTAGTCCATTTCATTCCATACAGTTTTGCTGTCCTAGCCGGAAATGACAAAATCCAGCCCGCACTATCGTAATACACATAGCTGACAGGTGTCAGAGCATGCTGGAACTTGTAGATTCACAACACTCAAAAAGTCACAGATTGGTAAGGCTCTAGGACCCTATTCCCAGATGCGTATAAAGTACGCATATATGGGCACGTATGTGGCAAGGCAACCCCCATGACACCCCCATGTAGTTACGTGCGTAACTTACGAACGTGCGTACATTACTAACCACACCCTGAAAAGGCCATTTAAATGCCTCCCCCTGCCCACTTTCAAGTAACTTTGCAAGTATGGAGGACAACCACGCCCCTCTGTGCGTATGTGACTAAGTACAATTCAGTCATCCGTGCCTAATGGACTTCCGCGCCTTAATCCTACGTAACTTGCGTGGAAAAAGTTACTATGCATGCGCAGTTAATCCGATCCAAAAAATACGCACGGAAAATCGTATCTGTGAATCCGGTCCCTAGTCATTCCATTGTCTGTAGCACACTGCATGGTATTCATAATTGCTACTCAGCAGGCAATGCTTTTTTATTTGTTTGCATGTCATAGAGATACAATTATCAAACTGTTACAAACAATCAAAGGAATAGCCTGCTGCAATGTATTGCCACTTTCAATTACCACTTTCCAACTGAGAAGATTAAGCAACCTGCTGCTAATAGCTTATAACCAGTGGTGCTACAATATCAGGGACTAGACAAGCATCAGGTACACTGATTTTTGAAACCAGCAATAGGTTTTACCAGTCATGGCTGATGTATCAATAAGATTAATTTTGCAGTGTAGCTGTCCCACCCCCATCATTTCAACCAGGAAGACCTGGATTCCTCCAGGTGATCGGGTCATCAAGAAACAAGCAGGCCCCACTAATAGCACTAGGACTCTTCCCACACCACAAATAGTAATCTTAAAGTTGAGGGCCCAACATGCTGGTTCTCTCTCAGTTTTAAGGCAATCTTCAGTAGGCTTTAAGCAATAAAGGGTTTTAAGAGAGAACCCCCACATAGTCTACATTTTTATTTAAATCTGTTCTTTATGCTTTTACACAATCTCCCTTTGAAACATTACAGTATAAAGTTACAAAAGATACACAAACTGATTGCTGACAGCTGGTTCGTTTGCTTTAAAGGGAAAAGCAGTAACTCTCATATGTAATAAAAAATTAAATACATCACTGCAATTGCGAAAATCACTTTGAAACCCCAACTCACACAAGGTCTTGCAATGCATGCCAGAAAACCACTGATAAAACAGCTATCAATTAATCCCACCCTAAATAAGAGCAAATACACAGAGCTTGACGTCAGTGGTTGGAATGCAAGGCCACCAGTTGCACACCATTGAGGTAGCTGTTGGGTCATAGGGCCTGATCCAGACCTACGGTGGTGTGCGTAGCGTATTATCGTCGAACGTACCACCGATGCACGGCAATAGGCACTCTCCCCTTGCTCGTACCTAGATTAGCATCCACACGCTCGGCAAACCCTACCCTAACTTATGTGTTCGTTCCCGTGGCCGTCCGTACGTTCATTGCGTATAAACGACGCTTAGCACGCCCATACTGTACAATTTCAATGGCTCCCCCCGCCTATATTCCTTAACTCCAGCGTCCATAAGAACTCGTACTATAAAAACACGCCCCTTCGTAGGTAAAAACGCAAAGTATACAGACGGCCGAATCGCCGCTACGAAAACCAGTGTTTTCCTACCGGAAGTTGTCACCAGGCGCATGCACGGTGCGTTTTTTCTGCCTATTTTACGCTTACGATCAGCGTTAGCTCGCAAGTGTGCGTAGTTCTGGATCAGGCCTATAGTCACCAAAGTAGAAATGTAAGGCTACAGTGGATCAACTGAGAAAACAATGGAATAAATATTGTGGTTTTAAGCACACATTTATGTATGTATTAAATTAAATTCAGCAGTTTAGTAAATCTGGCCCTAGGGGAGTGGACAACAGTAGGCAATTCCACCTGGATCTGCATTTGGACAGATGCATATCCGCGCCGAGATATTAAGGCAGGGTTCTGGACACGTAAGTGTCTACAACTCCACACGTGAGAGGGGAGACTTACTGACTTCCATGCATACAGAAAATGCACGGATCAGGATCATGTCCATTGTCAGTAAGTGCAGCTTAATAAGTAAAAGGATTAACTCCAATACCTTCATGAAGGGCACGTCGAGCCAGTGCCTCAAACTCAGCAAAGCTATGTAGCAGGTAACAGTGCTCTTCCTTAGGTTGTGATGCCATGTCGTGTAGCTCCCGGATATTGCCCTGCCATATTCCAACTGTGAATATCTCCACCCCAAGGTCTCGTAGACTCGCTGCAACAGGTCTTGGGTCACCACCATTTGAATAGCCATCCGTGATGAGAAAGATAACTTTAGTGGAATCGCTACGTGAGTGTCTGAGTATTTGCTGAAAAGTACAAAACAGAAGACAAGTAAAAATGTAAAAAGTAATCAACACAAATGAACATAAAATATTTTTTTTCCATATAGCAGATATAATTCAATAAGTCCTGTTCTCTATCTTAATGTGCTTTGCTTAACACTAAGGTGTACAATCATAATAGCATAGTATATTTGTATGTGAACTAGAACTCGCAGTGGGGTGGTATAGGTGGTATGTCATACTGTCACTTCTTCCACTGGTTAATTACTTATTTAATGGCTTATTATTTTCTGTGTTTTCATAACGTCACTTCTTATTTCCATACCACCACTTTTAAATTTCTACTTCATCCCCAGATGTGAACAATGGCCAGACATATTTTTACTACTGCGGTCTGCGGTCCTACAGACCACATTTACGCAATCTACGTAAAAAAAGATATGTAGATTACGTTAAAAATGACTACGCATGCGCAGTAGTAAAAATCGCTAAACACCGGACGTATATGTTATACGTCCGGTACTCTGAATATGGGCCAATAAGCAGTCTCTGATTAAGTTTTTTTTTTTATATAAAGAAGGTTAATTGAAACCTAGTCTGCTTACAAATATAAGTAACACTTGGTACTGCTTTTGTTTTAAGGACACAGTAATAGTATTTTTTATACAAATAACACACTTTTTATGTATATACACACATACATACAGACGCACATTATACAGTGCTAAATTGTACACATTACATTCCATATACAAATCTACTAACAGGGATGGGAAAATGTATCCCTTGACTCCTATTTAAATTTGCTATGTTGAGCCGATGCTCAGTTCTTGGTAAAGCAGAGTGACCTGCACATGGATTACATTTTATATTATTGAATACAAAAAATTGAGCGATCCATTACGATCTACACACCTGCTAAATTAATTTGAAATAGGGTATTTAAGAGTAACATCAGAAGGAGCTAACCATAATCAGCTTGACAAAGTATCTAGAGGAGATGAAATGCATAAGGACTTTTGCTATTGACATATTCCACTCTTGAGATTGAGGTGTATAGACCACAAGGAGCTCCTTACTGAGTTCTTGGCTGGCCACCCTGAACGCTTGGTGGAATTTATAATCATTGAAATGCGGAGAGACTGTTGGTATTACTATCTCCCAGAGACTGTGTAAACTTCTCCGTCATCATCACAACATGGTTCATGACATGGAGTGTTTATTATTTCCTTCAGTCAGACGATAAAATCCGTTATTTACCCTCAATTTAAGATATATGACATAAGGGCTTTTGAGTAGTGGAATAGTATAATCTGCGATCACATGGGCTTCTGTTTTAAATGTATGGTATTAAGCATTCTGGTTGATTTTATTGGATGCTGTAATGAAATAAATTTACTATTATTGAGACCATTGGTGTTACCCACCAGCCAGACAAACAAGGAGGAAGCATTACTAGTTTTTTCCAAATGAAGGAGCTTTGGTTACTCTTTGAACCCATCCATACAATGCTGCTCCCAGTGCTTTTAGAAAGTGGGACAAAGTTGGCTCAAACTAGCTGACCTATGATAACTATGCTTAAAAAATAACTTCTTTTGGGGTTTGATTTTTGCAAAATCTGTCATAAATTTTAATTTTGTATTACTGACATTTGAAAAACACAGTGAGTGTAGGTACCATCATGGCAACCGCTGTGGTTTGCAGTGTCCATCTCGGCTATTACATTCAGCTTTGCCAGCTCTGAAACACACTGCTGACTCGGTCCTCCTATGTCCTGGGTTGCCCAGCAACCAGGATGTGGCACTGCCTCTCTATAGCTCATGCTAGACTCGCACTGTGCTTACTGGTCCCAGCTGTTACATAGCAGCCAGAACTCATGCCAGTCAGCAAAGAGGGGCTCATATTTGCATCCTCTGTTCATTGGTGGACTAAATTCCTTAATAGTCTGTAGAGGCTTCTTACCCTTGCCGTGATAGCGGCTACCCTACATTTTCCAGCTCCAATCACTGTTCCTGTCTCTACCAGTTTCTCTTCCAGTACCTGTCTCTCTACCTGCTCGTACTCTCTCTGGTTCCAGTTACTCGTCTTGGAAGCTCTACTTTTGCCTTGCTTCATCACCCTGTTTGAGATCTTTCCTTGTTGGGTCTCCTGACATCTGCATCCTGCTTGGCCGACTGTTACTTCGTGTCTCCACACTACCCAGTTAGTACGGGAAGCACTTTTAAAGGCTGCCACCTGCTGGGATCCTGCAGCCAAGCCCATCCCCACCATCAGGGTTTATGGTAAACACTGGATCCCAGTTAAATTTCACTCCTTGGCTAGTGGTCTCCCGAGTGTAGCATCACAGTTAGTGATTTTAAATCTCTAATTCTATATGTGTTTTTGCCTTTATTAAATCAGATTGTTTCCATATCATACATAAATTGGTCAAAAACATTTTCCACACAAAAATATAATATACTGCCTTGTGTGTAAGCCTGACAGACACCAGAATCATACAAATAAAAACATAAATACCATAAAGGATGAATTTACCACTACTAGATTTATACTATAGTTTGTAAATAACCTCTGTTAAATTTAAACTAGTTCAGTATTAAAAATATTCACCAAAATGTATAAGAAAACACATAAATTGAATAAATATTGAAAATATATTTTATGGTTCTTTTAAACGCCCAGGTTAAACTTTTCTCCAGTCTTTTTGCTGTAAAATTTCAAGACTCACCCACATCTACAATAATATTATTTTATAAGTTTGCAAATGTAATATACTGGTGCGGTTAATAACTCTACAAATGTCTTTGATATTCAGTAAAGATCACAGATATCCTATGTACAGCAGCTGTTTCAGTAACTCATCACTTATACTCTTAACTTAATATGTTTACAATATAAAAATTACATGTAGCTGTGGATTATTGTTGTCCTTACTAAATTTTATTATCTTGTTAGACCACCCAGTTTATAATGAGAAAATGTTACATGCCAAAAAATGAGTCATGTCTCAATACAATTTAGTTTAGTTTGCTATATTTATATAACAACTTAAGAAAGTTCACATATTCTGTTTAAAGAAGGAGACAGGTATAACATCCATTATATGCTCAGAAATAGAGGTACTAATAAGGGGGATTTATATAATTTAGAGCATCATAATAATAATTCCCTAAAATATTAATATAAATGTTGTTCCCAGTTATTGAGTAATTACTGAAGTGTTATTATCATGGAAAAATAAGTTAAGAATGTTACATAAATGGATAAGAAAATACAGATATTATATAGTAGTCAATCCAATGTTTGCTTTGTAAGTCGAGGATGTACAAAATGTTCCCGTGTGTTAAATTCGGGGTCTGGAAATTTGCCACTGGAAATAAATGACTATAGTCAAGACTCCCCAAAATGACTATTAGTTAGAACTTTCATAAATCATAAAGGGGCTAACTATAAATCACAGAGAGGCTGTTGTAGAGTTTTCCACCCTGTATGTTTTTGGGTTTTGCTTGGTGTAGCATGCACATTTTTTATATTAAAGTCATCTACAAAAATGAAAGCTCATTTTTTGTCCAATTTTCTTAGTTCATGGCATACTTGACATCTTTATCTTTCAAAACCTTAAAATACCGCATGTATACAATCTACGTAACGAAACGCTACGTAGATAGCGTTAAATATTTACGTGTGCACATTAGCGCTGCACTTATAAATCGGAACGTGCCTTACCAAAAGACGTAGTTATGAATCCGATCCCACATGTTAGTACAATTCCACCTAAACAGGTACAGTTGGGAGGTATGGCTTACTGCCATACAGTCTTATTTATAGCAGCAGCAGTTCCCAGGGTTACTTCAGCTCAGTGCCCCACTTTGGGTTTGTTTATATTTTCCATTTGTAGTACTGCTAAAAAAATCTACTGTGTATGGACAGTTTAAGGAATGCACTTACTAGTGATATACTAAGACACAAGAAGATCCTAAAGCTGATGCTGTTGTCCAATGACCAAGCAAAATCAAAGATTTCCTTAAAGCCATTACGCCTCTGACTGATAACACATACTTTAGTTTCATTGTGAAGGAGATTTCATCCTTTTTTAATCTCTAGCCCAAAGTGTTGTTTGCACTTCAGATAGGTCAAATCTCGGAAAAGATAATTGAGATCTCCTTGGGTAACTAAATGTGGTTCAGGAGACAAACAGGGAGCTTCAAAGGTTTGATCAAGGCTTACTTTCATGTGCCAAGCACACTTTAACAAGTCTTTGAGGAGTCTCACACATGTGAGACAGGAAACACGAGGGGCCCAGTCACTGACTGAAAACAAATTAAAGAGTGGAGTGGAGTCACACTTCTGCTGTTTAAGTGTTACCACACCACAGAAGAAAAAGTCCAGAAAGTTAAAATCTGTTAGCAACTGCTTTATAGCCAATATGTGTGTGCATCTGCATACAGGGCACTATAAAATGAAAATTGACCCATGGTCTGTCCCAGCCACCAGGAGTGCCCAATAAAGGCCCTAAATTCCAGGGCCCTAACTAGAGGTGTGCAATAGGGGGCAGCCACTTAGAGCGCAAAGCTTAAGTGGATGGCAATAACTTAATATTTAAGGGTAAATTAGTTTGGACTCAGGGTCAGGGGGGCGCCATTTTCCTTTTTGCCCCTGGAGCTAAAATTTCTAGTTACGGCTCTGTGCTTCAGGGGATGAACAGGGAACCACAAATGTTGGGTCAAGCATTAAATGAGTGTCAATGTGCTCTACGGCATTTTTTAGGAGTTTGACCTTTTCTGGAGGCTTTGGCAGAGGCATTTGATCTACCGAACCTTATGGTAGACAATAAATTAGTGTATGTATGACACAGTGTGCTTAGAACTGATGACTAAAAATGTTCATCAGATAAAAGTAGAAGTCTATACAGTGGTCTTTCATTACCCTACAAATCATAAAAACAGCAACAATCCATGTGCCAAGAACCCTCTGACCAACCTGTGAGTAGTCTGGCACAAGTGATACAGCACACATGAGGGACCCATATTCACAGATCCGTTTTTGCGTAAGAATGCGTGCATATTTTTAGGAGCGGCTTAACTGCGCATGTGTAGTAACTTTTTCCACGTAAATTATGTAGTATTTTCGCAAGTACTTTAGGCGCAGACTTGTGAATCGCACTTAGCGACATACGTACGGGGGGGCCCTGGTTTTTATCTGTACGGTAGAAGTTACATGAAAGTGGGGGGAAGCATTTAAATGGGCATTTGTGGGCGCAATTTGATAAATACGCACATTCGTAAGTAACATACGCGCGTAAGTACACATGTAGGGCCTGATCCAGACCTACGATGGTACACTAAGCGATCTAATGCTCAGCGTACCATCGCTTCCCTCCCCCGACACTACCCCTTGCCGAGCATATGAACAATCGCTTACGCCGGCTGAAGGCTACCCTAACTTCAGCCAGCATAAGCGACTGTTAATACGCTGGGACAGCGGCGTTGATACGTTAACGCCGCCCTCCCAGCTTCATTACCCTCCCTCCCCCCGCCTACCTGCACTAACTTCCACGTAGTAATGCTGGGGGACGCCCCCTCCAGCGTTACTACGCTGAAGCTACGGACGCCCGATCATTGATCGGGCGTTTACGCAGCTACGCATCTGCCCGGCGCATGCGCAGATCGTCTTTTTAGATGATCTTACGCTGCTGTCCGGCGTATTATCGCCGGCAAGCGTAGTTCTGGATACGGCCCGTAGAGTTAAGAGTGCCCTTTGGAGGCAGAAGTCACCAAAAACACGTCCGGATAAGGGGAGTGCTGCATGCGCAGTAGTAAAAAACAGGAAACTCCGAACATATATGCTATACTTCCAGGAGTCAGAATACGGTCCTGTATGTGCAAGTCTACATGTAGATTTAGAACAACGTGAGTTGAGAGCCAGTAAAATAAAATAAAATAAAAAGTAAAGGTTAAATGTAATAAATATAACTTATTCTCAATAGGAGATCAAGTTGCATGTCACCCTTGGTAGACAGAGGCTACATCCCATAGTCTCAGATTGTTAGATGCTGTGGCAGAGCAATATATAGTACAGAAAAATCCTATTTAATAAGGACAGCACTGGTATATTACTGCACCTCTCTCTTTACCACTATCTTAATATTAATATCTTATTAGTCTAAGAAGCATTTTAAGTACATTGGGGTAGATCTAGAACTCCGCTTGCAATACGTTTACTCGCGTAGCGTATTTACACGTGCGTAACTTCTATACACTCCCCTTGGCACACCCCTTGAATGTACGTATTTTGTCCGAGATCTGCT
>WWET01001245.1:281222-300161 GCA_011038615.1 Limnodynastes dumerilii
TCAAAAAAATTTGCACCTGAGGATGATCACAGGCAGTGGATAAACCTCAGTGGTCACACCGCCAGCATCAATTCTGGAAGTCATGGTTTCTGGGATCTACCAAGCTTTGCTTTATGGGATTTATTTACCTACTGATATCTGTGCTATATACAGTTAACCCAGTACCACATTTCATGGCAATGGACTTGTGCAGATTTAAAAGCATGAAATCATGTCATCAGTGACCCACTAAAATAGAAAGAAAGAAGCTTGTGAGCTCCATCTTCCCACATTGAAAATGGCAGAAAAACACTTGGGCAAATGTCTTTAAACGAAACCTGATATATGAATATTGTTCTTTCTATTTCTCTGTTCTGATTTGCAGTTCCTGTAAAGATGTTTCCTATTTAAAAAAGATGACAAACCATTGCATTACAGCCATTTGCTGTCACTCTAGTCATGCTGGTTATACTACATGGTAAAAGCCCAACTGAAACTTGCTGTTTCTATATTAACCCTTGTGGGCAGATTTACTAATAAGCGAGTTAACTTGCCCATAAAAATTGTGTGCAAACTCCAGCATGGCGTTTTTTAAGGGTTTATTCTCCGTGATAAACCCTTAATAAATCCTCACACATCGTGGCTCTTATTAAAAATATTATTATTTAATCTTGTATTTACTAATAAAAATATAAAAATTACCCTTAATAATAAGTAAAACCCAAGCCGCGGCATGCTATGAAACCTTAGCATGCTGCAGGATATAGTACTATAAGGCACAGCATGCCAATGTACTGCAGGGCATGCTGTGCTTTTTAGTACCATAAGCAGCAGCATGTCAAGGGTTAATGGCATGTGTGGTACCCCTGTGTGATGCATGCACGGGGAATTGCAGTTGTTTGCTAGGTAGTGGCCGCCTGAGGCACATGGGTTGTTGCTGGGTAACAGGCAGCTGACTGGAGAGGTGCTTTGTGCACGAGGGGCTTATAGAAGGAGGGAGAAAGTCGGTTGAATTTGGCAGTTGGAGTTAGCAGTTGGTGTGTGCGGGAGCAAAGAAAATGATGATGGCAGAGTTTGGGGAGTGAAGAAGCAGTGGTATTAACGGAGGTATCGGAGAGAGAAAGAGGTGTTGGAGGTGCTTGTAGGAGATCAGCTGAGGCGACAGAGGAGTCGGAGATAGCGGTGAGCAGAGCAGATCAACTAAGGTGGCAGAGGAGACAGTGATAGCAGTGAGCGGAGGAGATCAACTGAGGCAGCAGAGAAGACCATGGTAGCGGTGAGTGGAGGAGCATAGAAGGAGAGATCAGTTGTGGAGATGGAGGAGCACAGAAGGAGAGATCAGCTGTGGTGAGGGAGGAGAGATTAGACAAGGGAGTTGGTAGCGGTGAGCTGAAGTGCCGGTGATGCTTGGAGAAAAGCAGCTGTGAAGTAGGTGTCAGTGGTAAAGATAGCAAGAATTGGATTGGAGTGGAGAAGAGAGTGAAGGGTGAACGAGAGGAAGAAGGTGAAGGGGAAGCATAGACCAAAGTGGGCAAACGGTGCAGCATAGAGTGACTAAACTGGATTAACCACCCTGCAGTATTTGCCCGAATTTGCCCTAAATGTGTTTCTTTTTGAAAACAGTTTATGTACACAAGTAACCAAAACATTGTATAATTGTAACTTTAGAGTAAAGGTTTCGAGAAGTAACTTTAATTGAATATTGAGTAGAAAATTGTAACTGTATAGAAGCAATAGGTGGAGAGTAGAGGATCAAAATCTTAACGTCAGTGAATTTAAGAATTTGAGATGTAATAGTTGATGTTAATGCAATATATATGATATATATATTGATTTTTAGATAAAGACTTTGTACAATGTGATTGTTGGATACATGTTGAAAGTGGTGATTATTACTCAAATTGTATGAACATTTTCTTTGCGAATCAGCAAACACTTTGTGAACCAGAATAAGTTTTCCGAAATTACAAAGTTAAAACCTAATTAATATCTTTCAGTAAAGGAAATATATTTTAAACAGCAAAAACTGAGATTTTCTTGTCCTATTTCACCTCTCTGCAACTTCTCTTTATACGAACCTGAAACATATGGGGTGTTACACATGCACCACATACATAGTGGCTTTACTGGCAAAATAATCACATACCTTAACACTCGTACACAATCAGTGACATAACATACCCCCGTACACAATCAATGACATTATATACCCTTGTACACAATCACTCACATTACATACCCCCGTACATAATATAGTAAACAACATGTCCCTCCTTCATATAAAATAAATACCATGGCCCCCTAAGCATACATAAAAGAGTTAATGTCCCACAATGGTTGTGTAACTTATAATGTGGCCCGTATCTGAAATCTTTTACACAATGTCCCTGTCCATGTAATCTAAATGTGAATAATTTCCCATTACAAAAATTAGTTAAAAAATGCACCCCCGCATTTTAATATTTAAAAAAATATTAACTTTATTTTATAAAATTTGTGGGAGTTTTTTTCAAAGTGAGTGCAGATTTCTACTAAATCGACACTCATACCCACTTCTATTTTCTCACCCGAGCTTTAGGCAATTTTAAAGAGATTTTACAAATCACTGTCTAGTAAATACAGCAATTTGTATGTTCTGCCTTTTCTATATCTCCATGCTGATTGTAAAAGTGGCAATTTAAAAGAGGCAGAATTTTTGTTGATTTTCAAGCAACTTACCTTTAGTAAATACAACGATTTTATAATCGCTGGAAAAATCGCCAAAAATCAAAATTTTTTTAAATCACTGTTTAGTAAATCCGGCCCATAGTGTTATTATCCTGCATTGGCTTTATAGTGGACAGCAGCATATTTCTATGTTGCTTTAATATAATTGTTAGATAGAGATAACCTTTCCAGAAACCATTTACATACAGAAAGCTGATTAAGAAACAAAAAAAATGTGCAGCCTTCTACATACATCTCTTATTTCTTGAGGAGAGGTGAGGGAAGGCAAAGGCTTACTTAGGGTTAAAGAGTTAAGCTGGCCACATCATAGCATGATTATTGATAATCTTGGCTAAAGAGGGAGATGCTACTGAGATTGGCAGAAGTCACTTGCAGCTGAATGGCTGCATGGGACTTCCGTCAATCTCTGCATTGATTGGCTGCACAGGTTTCCGGTCAATCATGGCAAGGGGCCCGGGCAGCTTTTTAATTTGCTGGATTCCAGAGAAACAGCCATTGCATGGCCCCTCTGCCTCCTGGCCAGAGATTCTCTGTCTGTTGGACTTTTTAATTTCCAGCAAGAACAGCGTTAATATTATAATGGAAGCCATGCATCTCTAGCAGAATACTATACTTGGCAGTAATTAAAGAGTCAGACTGGAAAACTCTTACCAGGTGGTGAAAGTAAAGGGGTCGATAATCGGACCTGCCACACACTATACAATATCGTCCTCTCAGGACTATAATCATTCAGGAATTATGCAATCGGTTTCAGATATCCATCGGCATCACACACTAAAACCATTTTTTGCGTGATGCACGATATTTACAGGATCAAGCCGATAATCACTCTAGTGCGTGGCCAGCTTTAGAATTTCGTTTTTATGTGATAATGGGAATTTTTGTACAAAAACAGCTGCTGTTATAGGAAAACAAAGGGCCGGATTCACACCTCCGGACGTATTGCATCTACGTCCGGTATTTAGCGATATTTGATACTGCGCATGCGTACTATCTTTTTTACATAATCTACGTAAGTTTTCGTTACATAGATTGCGTATATGCGGTCTTAAGGACCGCATATACGCAATCTACATAACGAAAAGATATATGCAATACGTCCGGTGGTGAATCTGGCCCAAAAGTTATCATTATTTAGAAATCTAATCGCCATAGTAATCTGTTGTCTCCATGGCAATAGCTAGTATAACTTTTAGTCATCGCCAGCCCATGCATTTAAAAACGGACTAGCACTAATTTAAAAAAAGGTTGAAGACAATCTCTCATTTCTTCCCCAACTCCCCTCCAATATAGTCTTTAATAAAAAGTTTATTTAAAAAAATCTCTAAAATATATGTGTGTGTGTGTGTATGTACTGTATGTGTTAGGGAATTTGGGACCGAGGGGTTGATAAATTAACCAGAGGGACATTAAACCCCCTTGTTGGGGTATGGCCCCTGATTATGGTATGGGTGTGGGTGGCCAATGGGATCCCAAGGATAGGCAAAATCCTGAGTTTGGGGGCTGGGCTTTTTAGCAGTATAAATTTAACTTGTGGGGTGGAACTCCCCCTTGACCTTGGTGTTGTGCTGTAGGGGCGCAAGGGCTTTCTCCCGCAACTTTTCCTCCTACACCAAATTTAACAAGTTTTTATCCGTTTATCAAGGTTTTATTTTTGGGGTTTCAGCTCTGCTTCAAATTGCTGGAATCTTTACCTGTCCTTTCCTTATGCGGGGGTTCACGTTTATGTCTGTCACTTGTTTTCCTTCTTTTCCCTTTTCACTCTCTACTGATCATGACCAAATCGATCTTGATAATTGTAATTTTGCCTACGTTGTTTATTTGTCTGATGTTTCTATGTTTATCTTCCTATAGGCACTGCGAGTTCGTATAGTTTGGCTCATAGTGCATTAATTTACTTACTGGGCCACTCGCCACCCATTGGCAAGGAAAAAAATCGAGTGTCAGGCAGGTTTGTTATCATTGGATTGGGATAAGAGGAATACGTTGGTCTGCTACGTTGGATCGGTTTCAGTTGGACGTTAGCATACATAGGTTATCTGATATATTGATTATACACTTGGGCGGCAATGATATTTGTCATACTGTGTCGGTGGGTTTGATTATAGGAATTACTCAGGACCTGAATTATGTGCTGCTTAACTGGCCGTCCGCATGGGTTATTTGGTTCAATATAGTTTCTAGAAGAAGTTGGCTGGGCGCCCGGAAAAGTGGGGATGTGATTGATGCTGTACTGCATAAGATGAATAGGGTGATTCACAAGATTTTGCTCCTGAAGGGGCAGTTTACTCACCCCGATATTAAATTTGAAGTGGTTATTTTGTTTCATAAGAATGGGGTGCACCTAAGTGACAAGGGGATATCTTTGTTCTTGCAGGAAATTTTTGGTTTAGTGGATTCCTTAATTGTTTCTTAAGGTGGTGTACACGTATTGGTTATCCGTGTTTGGCGACTAGGCAGTTGCTTTGTGCGATTTGTGCTAATTGGGGGGAACTTAGAATGCAAAATGTTAACTGTTAAGGTAAATAGATCAAGCAGTTTGGAGGTTTATTTTGTGTAAAAACTTTGTAATACACTTTGTAATAGTTTCTGATTCACACGCAAAGTGGCGTGTAAAAAGGCTTCGCCCCTGCAGGTGAGCCTGCTGTTTAATTATTGAGCTATTTGTTTGATGGTGATAGGCAGGGTCTAGGGGTTATTTTTTTAAATTAAATTGCCATGACTTCACACTGCCTTTACTTCGTCACCTTTAGAATAAAAATTCAAAATTGTTAATTTAATAAAGCTGGCAATATTTTTTTTGCTCTTACTGTGTCCTATGTTTCAATGCTTTTAATTGTTAATTGTTAATAATAATGGGCCTGATTCAGACTTAAAAAGGAGCTTGCAAATAAGGGAGGAAGTTACTCCTGGGCTAAACCATGTTGATTACAGGGGAGTCATTTTTTATCTGTTGGAAACAGTATTAGAGTTGAGAGGTGATGTATCCCAGCCCAAGTCTAAATAACAGTGTAATAGTATAGCAAAGAATACAACTAACTTGACTCCCCCTATAATCAACATGGTTTTGCCCAGGAGTAACTTTCCTCTCTTATTTTCAAGCTCCTTCTAAAGTCTGAATCAGGCCCAATATTATTAATAATAATAGTAATATAATAGAAAGTGTACAGTAGTTTTCTTTGCATATGCTATCCTCCCATGTGCTGAGAAGACATTCAGAAGCCCACTCATCGCATTTCCCTATGAGGCCAGGAGATTACAAGTTAAGCCCTTGGCTATATTAATTACTATTATAAATCTTATTTGGTCTCAAAGCATGTAAAACATCCTCCTTTAATCGACAAGATATCTGTACTTTAGCTTGTATTTGCATGCCTGTAAATTAACATTTCAAATACCTGAATGTGCTAGACTTTCACAAACATCTAAATGTGTAACACAATCAGCAGTTAAGTTTACTTACAATGTTCAGTGTAACTGACATACTTGTTGGTGAGCTGTTAGAATCCCAGTGTCACATTCTTGTGAACCCAGGCGAGTCCCATAAACAGTATCGTTAACAGGGCAGGCAACGTATGCCTGAACAATTCCTTGTTATCAGCTAGTTACCAAATAGTAATTTAGGAGAACTGTACTTGCATATTAAAACAAATAACCCCTCTCTACTATTCAGTATTTTGTGTTGATTTTCTTTTTTTTTAAACCCATAATACATCAGGGAAACAGCTTTTTTTTACTAAAACTTACATACATAAATACTTGGGATTTTCCTTGAATAAAAATGCAGGACTTTGATTTTTTTTCCAGTGGAACAGTATATTGCTGAGTAAAAGGAAAATATAGGAATGGTCAATATGCTAAGTATGGTGGCAACAAATTGTTTTTGAAACTGTAATATGAAGAACTGTCAGCATAAAGCAAACATGAGGGTAGGAAACTTATTTGAAGGAAGTACATGTGCGGTCTGTTTAATTTGTGACTGGACTGGTACCCAATACTAGCTGTAGCATTTTTTATTGCTTTGTTGCTGTTCCAGTAAATTGGTCCTTACCACACACTGTACAATTATAAGGATTGCATAGTGTGTCACCATCATTAGGCTGGGCATACTCAGTGCCAATTTGCTAGGAGATATAATAAACAGTGCAAAAAAGATTGATTGGGTACTGATTGGGAAAAAAATTGTTTGTGGATATATCATATACTCTGACAACTGCCAAGTCTACAAGCTTACACCAAAAACCTGTGACAACACACAGGTCACGTAATAAAAGGCTCTGGAAAGTGGCGTAATAATACACAACCTGAAGCCCTACTTCGTAAGGGAGTGCAGTTGCCACTTAGAACTGCTTATTTCCGACACCGATATAGCTGACAGCTGTATTACGGCTGTATCAGTGCCAGAAATAGTTGTAATACAGAAAATTTCCTATTGGGAACCAGTATTATGTTAAAGGGCCCTATTTCAATTCAATAAAATTTTCCGTTCCCAATACTGGATAGGTTAGCGTTAGGCAGCAGGACATAAAGGGTTAAGGTTAGGCAGCTACAAGGGAAGGTTATGGTTCTACCGCGGAACAGGAAGGGTTAAGGTTAGGCTATTAGAAGAGGAAGGTTAGGGTAAAGCTACAAGACAGGGAGGGTAAAGGTTAAGCGCTAGAGGGAGAGTTAGGGTTAGGCTGTGGTACAGGGAAGGTTAGGATTAGATTTAGGGTTAAGGGAGAGTAACTTAGCTGTCACAAATAAGAATTTTTGAAAATCTTCCTGTTGCGGTCACATTTTCTTCTTTAAGCCATCTTGCAGCAACAACAACACTGTCACCGCTTTACTGCAGGGATGTAGTTTGTCGCAAAACAGCCATTCTATGCGGCAAACCAAATCCCTTCTAAAGTTTCACTGAGTAAATATAAATTGGAAGAACCTGAGCTTGGCTTATAAATCATAAGGGAGAAACTGCTCAGAGCACTACATCTATGCCAGCACTGCCTGTTCTGCCTGCAAATATGTAAATGATATATAACACCAACTTCTGTATATTAGAAAAATAATCATTTTATTATCCACAATAAAACATCAAAAACTATTCTAATATAAACCCCAGAATAGATTCAGATGTATAAATCAGGCGTTATTAGCTTCTTTACACGTGCAAATAGTCACTGATGTAGACAATGATATCAAATGATTAATTGCAGCCACACTGAGGTCAATAACTCTCGACAGGTAACTAAGTCAGAAATGGATCCGATAAACTGACCAACGTTACCTGTAATAGGTGGTACTGACATCTAGTGGTGCTTGTAGTGAGGCAAATCAATTTAGCTGTGTATTATTATTATTACCAGTTGTGAATAAGGAATCTCCTTAAGTAGGTAATGGAGCTGGAAGAACAATGATCATCAAGGATATAAAGGTGTCAGGCAACAGCAAAAGGAAGCGGGATAGATCCAGTCGTGATAGGGTTGATCCAGACCTAAGTTGTTTTTACGTTATTTGGCGTAGCGTATTTACACTATCGTTAAGTACTATGCACTCCCCTCGCTCGTACGTACTTTAATCTATTCCCAAACCTTACCTTAACTTTTCAAAGCGTAAGTACTGACATACGTAATGCACTGACGTACGAAATGGCCTAACTCGACCCATACTATGCGATTGAAATACCTCCCTCTGCCTATAAAGCATAATTCCGGGTGTCGTATGGAATACGCGCCCTTTTGTTCGTAATTTACGCTGAACTTACATAAGATCAGTGTTACGTAGCGTGACATCTGCCGCGCGCATGCCGATTTTACGTCAGCGGCTAGTGTAAAAACGCTACCGTACGCAGCTCAGGATCTAGCCCAATGATGGAAATACAAATGCAATACAAATGGAATACGGATCATATGCAAGTTGGTTCCCCTTAATGTGGATCCACTACACACTGTAAAAGATTTAGCCTTTCCTTTTTGATCTCTAAAAGACAATGTTTCTATTGAGCTGATAGCTTCACAACAAGAACTACAGTCAGTGTCAAAGGTTTCAGGTAGAGTCTGTTTGATGTTAGGAAGCCTAATGCGCATTTAATGTGCACGAGAGAGGCAAGTGACAGGGGGAGTTCACTCCCCTCTCTCCTGCAGATTTAAACACCCCCCGCATATACGTAAAACGTACAGGGGTGTGGATCATGTTCAAAATGCATAAATGGTCATTCTGAAAAAGACCATTTTATAGAGTTAAAAGTTGTGCTATACCAGTCATAATACATCTGCTTATATAATGTATATTATACACTTCATACACTAGAGATAAACACATAAAGTCACAATTAGCTAAGCCTTGTGTAACAGGTCAGACGTTGAACAAACTTCTCTTTCCATCACTAGGACACAAACAGCTAAGTTTACTGTGGAGAGAACACATGGCTTGTATCATAACTGTGTGTGGGTGTAATGCTTGCAGTCTTGTACTCCCAAGTGGCATTCATCAGTGGTAACATTGTGACACATACAGACTGCATTTGGGGGATAAATCGTGCTTAAGCCTAAAAAGCATTATATTCCAGACGTTCATAGCAATGATTACAGACACTCTTTTTTTGTGTAATATGCAGCTGTAACATAACAATTAGCATCACTTCAGTGCACATGTGTTACTATTTCCTGGTAACACAGAGTGGGATATATGGGGTAGAAACTGATTGTGAGCATTGCTTGCATACAACACATTTTGTTATTTTGCAATGCTTGCATACAACACATTTTGTTATTTTGCAATGCTTTTATACAACACATTTTGTTATTTTGCAGTGCTTGCATGCAACACATTTTGTTATTTTGCAGTGCTTGCATACAACACATTTTGTTATTTTGCAATGCTTGCATACAACACATTTTGGGCCTGATCCAGAACAACGCATCGGAGCGAATTTACGCGTGGCGGAGACGTAAAATCGCCTATTTCGAAGTACTGCGCATGCGCACCATAGAAAATACGCTCATAAGCGTAGCGTAATTGTGAACGTATGGGCCATTCACGTATTTGTCACGTAAATACTTACGTGTGGGCGTGCCAATTTTACGTGAGTCCAAAATACATCTGAAATACGTTAAGTAGGCGGGGGTTTTGGGCCTGATCCAGAACAACGCATCGGAGCGAATTTACGCGTGGCGGAGACGTAAAATCGCCTATTTCGAAGTACTGCGCATGCGCACCATAGAAAATACGCTCATAAGCGTAGCGTAATTGTGAACGTATGGGCCATTCACGTATTTGTCACGTAAATACTTACATGTGGGCGTGTCAATTTTACGTAAGTCAACAATACGTTCGTTTTACGTGAAGTAGGTGGAGGTTTGTATGTAAAGTGTACAGTATGGGCGTGCTAAGCGGCGTACGTTCACGTAGTCTATACGTTCGTTAGCGGACGTACGCTGTTACGCGAAAAAAAGTTAAGTTAGGGTTTGGGAAGCGGAACTCAGTGAATTACGTACATTCAAGGGGTGTGCCTAGGGGAGTGTATAGAACATACGCGTGCGAAAATACATTACGCATGGAAAAGTATTGCACACGTAGTTCTGGATCTACCCCTTTGTTATTTTGCAATGCTTGCACACAACACATTTTGTTATTTTGCAATGCTTGCATACAACACATTTTGTTATTTTTTAAGGCTTGCATACAACATATTTTGTTATTTTTTAATGCTTGCATACAACATATTTTGTTATTTTGCATTAATGCTTGCATACAACATATTTTGTTATTTTGCAATGCTTGAATACAACACATTTTGTTATTTTGCAATGCTTGCATACAACATATTTTGTTATTTTTTAATGCTTGCATACAACATATTTTGTTATTTTGCAATGCTTGAATACAACACATTTAGTTATTTTGCAATGCTTGCATACAACACATTTTGTTATTTTGCAATGCTTGCATACAACACATTTTGTTTTTTGTACAAAAATGTGCACTAATCTCTTGGTAGTAGCCTGGGAAATAGATGTCTAGATTGCCTATTAAAGTAGTGTCATCTTACCAGAATCATAGTTTATTGCACAGTTACCAACAATCCATAATTATAACATAGTTTATGATGCCTTTTATAAATATTGATCATTGCCCAGTATAACTTCTTTGCTATTGATTGGTGTACATTTTCTTATATACGATTGGGTTTAAAATTCAGTACATTAACTTTTCCTAATTAAAACAATAATAATACTCGTATTTCAGCAAACACAAAGTACAAATTGTGCACTCATTAAGGCATATATTAGAAATAATTTAACTTTCTACATAGAATGTTTGGTTACATTGTAAAGTATTATATCTACCCTAAACACAGCCATATTAATATCTGGGACAACTAACATATAGGGTTCCTTGTGCCTCCCCCTTCAACAGGGTCTAGGGTTTTCCAAATCTGTCGATCCCTTCCCGGCATCCTGACACTAAGGGCCGTAACCAGACCTACGATGGTATGCTGAACGGTTTACCGCTCAACGTACCATCGCTTCCCTCCCCCGACACTCCCCCTTGCCCCAGCGTATAAACAGTCGCTTACACCGGCTGAGGGCTACCCTAAATTCAGCCGGCGTAAGCGACTGTTAATACGCTGGGACAGCGGCGTTGATACGTTAACGCCGCCCTCACAGCCTCATTACCCTTCCCCCGCCTACCTGCCATAACTTCCGCGTAGTAACGTTGGGGGACGCCCCCACCAGCGTTACTACGCTTAAGCTACGGACGCCCGATCCAGGATCGTCTTTTTACGGGGGTCTGGATCAGGCTCTAAGACTCCCCTACCTCCAGCCCGGCCGTAAGACTACCCTACCTGCAGCCTGATCTTAGGTGTCCCCTTCACCGCAGCCTAACCCTAAGACTCCCCATAAAGTACTGCTCTCCCCACAGACTCCTATATAATACTCATGTGGTTTGGCGGGTCTGCATCGGTTTCCAAATTAATGAATGAGTAAATATGTCAATCAGCACACAATCAGCAAACTTACCCATTCATTAATAATGTTTTTGAATTAGCGCTATTTTCGAAAAAAAGACAGACGAAAATTGGCTTTAGGCTCTCTCTAGTTCGGAAACAGCATTTTCGAGGCGGCAACTGCATCCCAAGTGAAGGCTTGTGTCATAATAAACTATAGCCTGTCTTATTTTAAACACAAGCTATTTACATTTGTAAAAAATATCATAGATTTTATAGAAATGTAAATAACAGGTAAAATATAAGACAGGAACAAATAGTGTTGATACAACAAAACTTAGGTCCGGATCCAGACCCCTGCACGTTTACTGTGCATGCGGGGGTCTGTAAGTACGCGAGAGAGAGGGGAGTGCACGCCCCCTGTCACTCCCCTCTTGCGTAAGCTGCCATTAGCTTCCATTATGTGTATCGTGCGGATTATTGATCCGTACAACCGCTGATCTGCTGCAGTGTGGGAGCCCCCTCCCCCTCTCACTGTACACTTAGCATGCTTCCCCCCGCCCGCTAAAAGCGGGGAACAAAGTCCTGTCTGATTGTTTATACGCTAGGGTTACTATAGTAACCCTAGCGTAATATCTGGAGGGCGCATGCGCCCTCCAATGCAGTCAAGTTGCCTACGCACATTGCATGCGTAAGTGACCTCTCATTATTAATTCAGAATGCGGTCCCAAATCTAAAATGAGATGAGTGCACTTTGCAATAAACACCACTCCATTGAGGGCCACATCACAAGGGTGTCAAGCACTTCTGAATTTCCCTCTCAACTGTACCTTCCATCCATAATGTGAAATGGTTAAACTTCACCTGTGAAAGCTGATGCTGGGTTACCAAAGGATTTCCACTCTGCAAACTCCCAACAATAATTACATAATCAATATTAAATAAAGCAGGTCGCCCAAGCGATACACTATTACCACATGTGATCATTCTTTTTTTTTTTAATTGCCCCTTCCTCTTTTCTTATCTTTTCTCCCTCATTCAGTGTTGCTTCTTCTTAGTACAGTATATAAATAATCTGAATCACCTTGAGTGAGATGTTTGACTCCCTCTTTCAATATTTAGATTTTCTTACATACAAAGAAACAATACACAGACATACTGTATGCTGGAGGCTGCATTAACCTATGTAAAATGAATCAATTTATTTTGAAATCACACTCACATTATAAATTTATGTACGTACAAGAATAAGTCATGGAGGTACAAATCATGGACCCCAGCTTAAGATAACTGCACCATACCCACATAAAATGGTGACGGTGCGGATATTATGATAATACGTAAGGGCTAATGAGAGCCGTGATCACATTAAAGCCTCTCTGATCGTCTAAAACACAGATATCAAAGCACTCATTAATATTTGTCTCATGCATGTATGTATACACATGGCACTTTCCATACCTCCCAATGGTCCTGATTACAGTGATACAGTCCTTTATCAGGAGGGTTTCCTGCTGTCCCATCCACTTTACAACTTGTCCTGACAGATCAGACTCTCAGGAAAAAGTTGTTGTTGTCTGAGACAGCATGGAAGAGACAGAGAAGGAGCACCGCAAAGGAAGGGAGAAGACATCAATGATAAATAAGAGAATAAATAATCAAGGGGCAGGAATATAATAGGGTCAGACATTTACTAAAGGGCTGACAGGGAGGCTGGACAAATAAACCAGGGCAGAAATATGAATGGCTGGACAAATAAACCAGGGCAGACATATGGATGACTGGACATATAAACAGGATGCAGATATATGATTGGCTGGATATATAAACGGGCAGATATATGGAGGCTGCACAAATAATAAAAGGAGCAGACATATGGAGGCTGAACATATAATAAGGAGCAGACTTATGGAGGATGGACAAATAATAAAGGGGCAGATATACGGTTGGCTGGGTACATACATGGAGGGCACAATGTGCGTTAAGTTGACAATGGCCACGATGTTTAAAAACTTTAATTTCTGAAGCACTTTTTATCTGCGTACAGGTAGTGGGATGAACACCTAGGCCAAAGTACTTATTATTAACAGTATGCTATACAAAGCACTAGACAGTGCGAGACACACCTACTTCCCCAGACATGCCGACTGGACGGTACAAGACACACCCCCTCTACCATGCTGCAAAATTTTGTCCCTCTTTCCAATTCTCAAATGTTGGGAGGTATGCATTTTCTGTAGTTTTTCACTGACAAGTTATCAGTGATGCCATCATCACTTTTTGCAGAGAGACACAGAACTCTCCAGTTCTGCGGTGTGAGAGAAACTTCCTCTCACAGCATGTCATGTGACCTTCTCCAGCTACAGCCTGAAGAGATCTTCTCCTGTTTCTCTGACAGTCAAGTCATTTAGGTAATTAGGTCATTTTTGTGAGGGTTTTTTGTTGTAGTGTCAATGTTTTTATTTACTATCAGTATTTTTAACTTACAGGTACAACGTATTACAGGTGGATAGACTGTCCAATTTTAAACCCCTAAAAAGTAAGTATTTGGCCACACCTGTTAAGTATTGAATTCTGATGTTTCAATCACACCCGTTGCCACAGATGTATAAAATAAAGCACCTAGCCATGCAGTCTCCATTTGAAAACATTTGTGATACAAAATGGGTCATTCTGAAGAGCTCAGTGACTTCAAGCGTGATTCTGTGATACGATGCCATCTTTCCACTAAGATGGTTCATAAAATTTCATCCCTGCTGGATATTTCACAGATATCAACTGTGATATTATTAGAAAGTGGAAGCGTTTAGAAACGACAGCAACTCAGCAACAAAGCAGAAGACCAATTAAAATGACAGAGCAGAGCTAACTATTGCTAAGACGCATTGTGAATAAAAGTCGCCAAAACACTCTGCTGATTCCATAGCTGAAGAGATTTTCGAACTTCCACTGGCATTAACTTATGCACAAAAACTGTGCGGTGGGAGCTTAATGGAATGGGTTTCCATGGCCGAGCAGCTGCATGCAAGTCTCACATCACCAGTGTTTTTTTTGTAAAAAAAAATAAAGGTGCAGGAAAGCATCCCTCATCAGCCCTTATTGCAGCTCCCTATAATTTTTCAGCTTTTATTACAGCCCCTGATATAGTTACAGTCCTTATTACAGCCCCTCATATAGTTTCAGTCCTTATTGCAGCCCCTCATATAGTTTCAGTCCTTAGTGCAGCCCCTCATATAGTTTCAGTACTTAGTGCAGCCCCTCATATAGTTTCAGTTCTTATTGTAGCCCCATCCTATAGTTTCAGTCCTTTATTCAGCATCTTTATTCACCCCACGCACCACCGCTGTGATTCCTCGCACCCGCTGTGACTCCAGGAAAAGGTGCTTGAACGCCGTTCCAGTGAGTCAGACGGGAAAAAAAGCCCTGCACATCACTAAGTCCAATACCAAGTGTCAGATGGAGTGGTGTAAAGCACACAGACACTGGACTGTGGAGCAGAGTAAACGTGTTCTGTGGAGTGATGAATCACGCTTCTCAGATGAGCGAGTCTGGGTTTGGCAGAGGCCGGGAGAACGTTACCTGCATGACTGCATTATGCCAACTGTGAAGTATGGTGAAGGAGGGATAATGGTAAGTGGCTGTTTTTCAGGGTTTGGGCTAGGCCTCTTATCGCCAGTAAAGGGCAATCTTAATGCTTCAGCATACCAAGTCATTTTGGACAATGCTATGCTTCCAACTTTGAGGGAAAGCCCTTTTCTATTCCAACATGACTGTGTCCAAACGCACAAAGCAAGGACTATAAAGACATGGGGACAGATTTACTAAACTGCAGGATTGGAAAAGTGGAGATGTTACCTATAGCAACCAATCAGATTCTAGCTCTCATTTTCTTTTTACATACTAGGGAATGTCAGCTAAAATCTGATTGGTTGCTATGGGCAAAATCTCCACTTTTCCAAACCCGCAGCTTGGTAAATCTGGCCCATGGGGGGTCTATTTACATAGGACTTCATTTTTAAATGAATGAAGCTGATCCAGGCTCACTTCTCCTTGCAAAGAGCCTGGCAGCTTCGTTCATTGAATTTACTAAAACTTACCTACCCTTTGAGGTCCCGGAATGATCTATATGCTCATCGCAGGACATGCACAGAGACTCGATTGCATGACTTTGAAAATTGGAAAAGTGGCAACCAATCAGATTCTAGATCTCACTTTCCTCTTCCATACTAGAGAATGTCAGCTAATATCTGATTGGTTGCTATGGGCAACATCTCCATTTTCCAAACCCACAACTTAGTAAATCTGGCCCCAGGAGTTTGCACTCCCCTGTCACTCCTCTCTCTCATGCGGTGTTCCAGAAAAATGTACCTTGTCTTAACTTCTCTGTATGGATCTGCATCCATTATATTGCAGATCCATGCAGAACTGCAGAGACAGTGAGACAGAGCCATCAAATCATAATAATTACATATGCTAAACATAGGCAAAAATACAGCTGGCCATACACTGAACAATAATCTGTCTGCCCCTGAAGAATGGATGAAAACAGCATTGATCAGAGAGGTGAACGCAAAAAGCTTGCTTGATCTATCATACCCAGCGATTGTTGGCATATTCTGCCAGATACGGGCCAGATTAAGGTTTGTGGGGGTCTTTGGGCAACTAACTTGTAGAGGCCCCCTCACACATTACATTTAAATTTGATAACATACAGTACACATACAACATGGAAGTAAGTAACATACACATAATACCATAACCTAGCATCATCATAAATAAGTGTATCAAGCTATAACACACTCAAATATATCTGAGACAAATAGGTCTCAATTCATCAAGCACATGCTGGAGTCCAGAAGAGTATTTCTTATATATAAAAACTGTTATAAGAAGTTATAAGAGGAGCATTACACACCAATACGCTTAAAACACAAATTTTTATTATTAATAAATAACAATCAAAAATGTATTAAAACAACCAATATATGAATAACAACATACAAATACAATAAAGTAGAAGTTAATAACTATCTACTAACTATCCTTTAAACTGAACTCCCCAAATAATCATGTTTTAGACAAGATTACAGTTCAGTTAAAAAGGATACTTGGCAAAGGCTCCATTATTTTATTATTGGTTTTTTTTGTTTTGTTTTTTACCAATTACCCCATGTAGCAAATAGACCTATTTGTATAGTTTTTATTTCATTATACAGGTAAAACTTGAAAAATTAGAATATTGTGCATAAGTTCATTTATTTCTGTAATTCAGCTTAAAAGGTGAAACTAATATATTATTTAGACTCGTTACATGCAAAGTGAGATATTTCAAGCCTTTATTTGTTTTAATTATGTTGATTATGGATGACAGCTTATGAAAACCCCAAAATCAAAATCTCACAAAATTAGAATAATGTGACAAGTTTCAATACTGTAGGCTCAAAGTGTCACACTCTAATCAGCAAATTATTCCAAAACACCTGCAAAGGGTTCCTGAGCCTTTAAATGGTCTCTCAGTCTGCATCAGTATAATTCACAATCATGGGGAAGACTGCTGACCTGACAGCTGTGCAGAAAAGCATCATTGACACTCTCCACAAGGAGGGAAAGCCTCAAAAGGAAATTGCAAAAGAAGTTGGATGTTCTCAAAGTGCTGTATCAAAGCACATTAATGGAAAGTTAAGTGGAAGGGCAAATTTTGGGACATGCAGCAGGGATGATCGCAGCCTGGAGAGGATTGCCAGGAAAAGGCCATTCAAAAGCTGCACAAGAAGTGGACTGAAGCTGGAGTTAGTGCATCAAGAGCCACGACACACAGACAAGATCCTTGACATGGGCTTCAAATGTTGTATTCCTCTTGTTAAGCCGCTCCTCAACAACAAACAATGTCAGAAGCGTTTTACCTGGTTTAAAGAAAGAAAGAACTGGTCTGTTGCTCAGTGGTCCAAAGTCCTCTTTTCTGATAAGAGCAGATTTTGCATCTCATTTGGAAACCAAGTTCCCAGAGTCTGGAAGAAGAATGGAGAGGCACACAATCCAAGATGCTTGAAGTCCAGTGTGAAGTTTCCACAGTCTTTGTTGATTTGGGGAGCCATGTCATCTGCTGGTGTTGATCCACTGTGCTTTATTAGGTTCAGAGTCAACGCAGCCATCTACCAGGACATTTTAGAGCAATTCATGCACACAAGCTTTATGGAGATGGTGACTTCATTTTCCAGCAGGACTTGGCACCTGCACACACTGCACAAAGGAACCAAAACCTGGTTCAATGACCGTAGGATTACTGTGCTGGATTGACCAGCAAACTCGCCGGACCTGAACCCCATAGAGAATCTATTGCCAAGAGAAAGATGAAAGACATGAGACCGAACAATGCAGAAGAGCTGAAGGCCGCTATTGAAGCAACCTGGTCTTCAATAACACCTCAGAAGTGCCACAGGCTGAGGCAGTAATTTGTGCAAAAGGGGCCCAAACCAAGTACTGAGTACATATGCATGATTATACTTTTCAGAGGGCTGGCATTTCTGTATTTAAAAACCTTTTTTATTGATTTCATGTAATATTCTAATTTTGTGAAATTTTGATTTTTGGGTTTTCATAAGCTGTAAGCCATAATCAACAAAATTAAAACAAATAAAGGCATGAAATATCTCACTTTGCATGTAATGAGTCTATATAATATAGTAGTTTCACCCTTTAAGCTGAATTACTGAAATAAATTAACTTTTGCATGATATTCTAATTTTTCGAGTTTCACCTGTATATAAAACACACTTCAAAACACAAAAGTAAAGGTTTGTTGCACTCGCTTCTATGTAATCTAAAAGCATAAACATTAATCATAGCAATTAAAATAAATATATAAAATGTCTATAATTTTTTTTCTTCCCATAGGCGATGGATGAAACACATTGGGATATTGATCTTTACTATATAACTGAGCTACAGCGTAAGGACTGTTATTAGGAGCCGCTTGGATCAAGCCGATACCCTTGGATCCCAGCAGGCTGTGGCAGCAGATAAGCGGACGTATTTACTCTGAATGCTTTATAGTTTCTTTTATGAGTATGTAGTTTTATTTATGATTGCTAGTAAAATGTGTTTTTAGAGTACACTATGGTTCTGTCCTTTTTCTACTTATTTATAAAGAGTATAGCAGAGGTGCTACATAAGCAAAGAAATCTATACGAGCAAACAGACAAGTGACTATCCAATTTTTGAATTCACAAATTAAAACAGATACCCTCAATTTTCTTTAAACTGTTTCCTTGCCACATTATTACAGCACTTCAATTCTATATCAT
>WWET01001245.1:358274-397471 GCA_011038615.1 Limnodynastes dumerilii
TGCCGTTTAACCATTTTGTATATATATATATATATATATATATATAGGGCAAGGATTAACATTACCCCTGACAAAGTCTGTGTTGACAAAATATGTAAGGGCCGGGACAATCCTTGCCCTTTCATCTCTGCTCTCACTGGGGTATATTTACTAAGGTCGCTTTATGCAAGCGATTTCAAATCGCTTGGTCTCGCCGCGATTTTTTCGTGATTATTTAGTTAAAATCGTGGGACTCCCAATTTAAATCCCCATCGATATGCATCGATTTTTCAAGGGGTAAATCGCTGTGCTTTTCTATATAAAAGCGCCGCAATTTTCCCTTGAAAAATCGCCGTCGCTTTTTAAAAAAAAACAAAAACCCAAGCGCAGCATGTTTGGAATACTTAGCATGGCTGCATGGCTGCATGTCAATGCATGGCTGTATATCAATATATTGCATTGCTGAGCCTTGTATTAATATCAGCATCAGTATGTTAAGCCTTCTAAGCATGCTGCGCTGTTGCCGGTGAAAATAAAAAATGCTTGTAGTTTCTTCTTTCTTTGCAGTTAATTCTTCTTCTGTTGCTTGAAGAAGATGTTCCAGTCCTTCCTTCTGCTCTTTGGCCTCTTCTGGCACTTGCCCCGTCGACAGGCTACTTTTTCTTCTTGGGCGCTGCTACTAATGACCATTCGAACACCAGAGGGCACCCTTTTATACAAATTATGATGTCTAAAACACTAGAGCACGCACTAGAGTCCACTAATGTAAATGACGTCATCATTTCTATAAAAGTGTGCCCTCTACTGACCGATCGGTCATTAGTAGCGGCGCCCAAGAAGAGTAAGGAGCATGTCGTCGGGGCAAGTGCCAGAAGAGGCCGAAGAGCAGAATGAAGGACCGAAACATCTTCAATCAAGCAGAGAAGATTCTTCAAGCAACAGTAGAAGATTAACTGCAAAGAAAGAAGAAACTACAAGCAACTCTTCCCAAGAATGATGACAGCTAAACGGTTAGTCAGAAATATTTTTATTTTAACACACTTTAGTTTACCAAAGGTTTATTACAAAACAGTGTGTCCACCTGTATTAATTTTACATGGTAAGGGGCAATATTATGATTTGTAAATCAATCAATTGTAAAGCAATGCTGAGCCTTGTAGTTCTATCAGCGCATCCATGCTAAGCATTACAAACATGCTGCGCTTGCATTTTGGAAAGAGAAAAACAGTGTGGTACAGTGTGGGGCACTTTCAATGAATGCGCTCCACACAAAAGGCACTTTGATTTTCAGCGCTATGCCGATGAATGAAAGGCAATTTAGTAAAATCGCCTTTATTGAATACGGCGAATTGTATTTTTTATATGGCAAACATCTGGACGATTTTTGTCCAGCGATGTTTGCTTGGTCGATTTCGCTAAAGGCTAAAGTCCAGGGACTTTGCCTTTAGTGAATACGGTGATGGCATAATCGCCAGCAAAGTCTGGTCACTTAAATATACCCCACTGACTGTTACCACTGACGATGAGGCGTGCAGTGTAAAGTTCCAGGACGCTGGGAAGTTTCCTGCTTGCCGACCTGCTGGAGTGAATCTACCTGTTTGATTCATTTCTATTTGGTATACTGTGCTACTACTGTTTTTAACTATGTTTTGTCCCGAATAAAATGATACTGCACCATTAGACGTCCCCTTTTTCCTCTCCTAAAATATATACAGACATTCTGTATCTCTACACATAAAAACAGTAAGACAATTACATCATTTAAAGCATTGCAATCAATCAAATACAAAAGAATTACAGCTTTAGCTTCTCTGTTTGCTGATGCTAAGTGTATAAAAATAATTTTTCAGTTCATTGAATTTTATGCTATGTTTTTTTCCTCGATGTGGTACAGACATATAATCAGTAACTAACTGCAGTAGATTCATAGAAATGTAATTACCATATTTTTTCCAAATGTTTTTAGAAGTGTTGTTTGCCATTGCAGAATCGGTGTTTGGATTGTTTTGAGCTTGGTGCCCTCTACTGCTCGTTTAAGTAAGTACATGTTTACAGTTTAATGATTTTTATTTTTATTGTTATCTCATTGCAAGTGTTTTTTTAAAGGTATAGATAGAAAGTAATATTCAATGTTTGTAATTCCTGGATTGTGATGCAGTTAAGTATTTATGATTGGAAAAGATTAATGTACATAAACAAGCGGTTATTCAAATTCACTCAACTCAAACTGCATGATTCACTTCATATATATTTTATGTTTTTATGCAGCTTCATAGGTAACACAAGTCATTCTCAAAATGATAATTATTCTCTAGTAAAGGTATACTTCTAGTCAAGTGATAAATGCTGATTTATTGTGCCTTACTATGCATATACCACTTACTGTATCATTTATTACATATAAATACAGTGGAAATACAAATAAATACATTAGGCATAATTATATGGAATAACCCATTACTTGTCGTAAAATGCAATAATTATTATTGAACAGGATCCAGACTTCTGTTTTCCACGAGAGTGGATCTCAAAGCAAAAAACTTTGACAGATGAGCTAATTCTGGGTTGCACTATAAGATATGAACACGTTGACTGCATATCCACTCCTGCTCACATAGATTGACTTCTGACAAGGGCTACCTGAAGATTTCTGTTGCATGGAATTGTTTTTATAATTATGAAGCCCCTACTTTAAACTGATTAATATGGAACACCCACTTTAAGCTCTTCTGTCCAAAGTGTAACTGCTCTTAAGCCTGGATGGGCTAGAATGCTTTCCAATCAATCGGTGATATAACCATAGGGTTATGAAAGCATTTCAGAGGGGAATGTTCTAGATCACGGCATTAATGGTTTGCATTTGAACTAAATATAACATTTTTTTGAACTAATGTAAGCGGAAAAAGCAAATGTTTTTGCAGTTTATCTGGGGAACTGAGAGCCTTCAAGTGTGCATCTTGGAATTAGCTAACCTGCTATGCTTGTCACCTAAAAGTGATGTACAGCCCAATTCTGTCACAATAGCATGCCATTTAGGAGACTTCAAACATCATATAGCAAGCTTTAGCTATTTAGTCATACACAGAGCAACACAATAAGAGAAAGTTCACATTTTAACAGGAATAAATGTGTTTAACCTTCATAAAAGTGATATACCTAATATCATAAATAGAGTAATGCAGGTCGTTGTGATAACACTTGTATGTGCATCTTGCTTGCAGTTTAAAAGAAGTTAATGTTTTGTAACAAAAATTTAATGGACCTCAAATGTGTGGTGTGTATCTGATAATATAATAAGACAATAAGCTGATACTTTCATGTGCTGTAATTTAGGAGAACAAAATGATCACCTACAATATGCCTAGCAATACATAGTAAATCTGGATATATAACACAACACTCCTAAATACGTACCGGATTCACAACTTTGCTTTCTTTAACTTACGTGCCTAGTTATAAGTTCAGTGCAAATGTGCATGAGTAGTAAATAATTTACGCTATCTATGTAGCATTTCGCTACGTAGATTGCTTACTTCTTTAAAGATCGCATGTACGCAATCTACATAGCGTAGATAGCGGAAATTTACTATGCGTGCGCATTAGCACTGAACTTATAAATAGGCACGTAAATTAAAAAAGCTAATTTGTGAATCCGGTCCTACATCTTTAATGAAATCTCCAAAAGGAGACAAAAAACAAACCACAATAATTCTTGGATCTAATTTGTTGTTAAATAACACCGTTGGCAAGCTTGAAAGAACATACAGTGTATATAAACAGATATTTGATGAGTCAATTCTTCTAATACTGTATTGTGTATGTGTTACCTTCTATGTTGTTGTTTTTTTTTAAACTATGTTTTAAAGGAAATTAATCTGGATATAGACAAATAAATATCTTTCTTTTAATAAATAACAAGGATTGAAATTTTACAGAAATATTTATATATTTAAAAGTTGAAAGCATCAGATAATTTTTTTTGTATTGTATTTATAAAAAAATCCATAGAGGAGAACTCTAGTGTTACCGGGTATTAATTACTTGCTTACTGAACAGATGTTTGCTAGATTCTACATTTGTTGGGCTCTTAAGTCAACTTTTTCGAAATGTCATAGAGACTCTTACATTTTGGACAGCTTTCCAGAACTCCTGGCATGTTTGCCTTGCAGCTGGGTTTGGTGATGCGTTTCACAGCGTTATTAAGCAGTTGGTGGTATACATTTGAGTTTGGACTGCTGCGACATGGCTCTTCCCCCTGGATTACGATGCTGATTACCACAGCACCGAGCGACTGAGACTGGGCTTGTTCATGCAATAAGCACCCTCACCCTCAGAGTCTGTCGGTTGCACCTCCCAACAAGTATATCCATCAAATAAACTCTTTGGGGCTTATACATACTTGAACTCAAAAGCAAACACATTTTGCTTGTGGCACATCCGCAAAAACTGGGCAGTAATCCAAATGTAAGTGCGGGATACATCACTGTAATGAATAGTGAAATTCTGGTTATGTCTTGCGTTGGCAATTAGATAAGTTGTTAGAGAACTTATAAGTACACTGAATAATATGTATTTGATAGTTTGGGAGTTTACTTAGACACACAGCATCCTAGAAGCAGTAATATTTGCAGCTGTTCCATATTAATCAGTCAGAGTTACAGTTTATATACTACAATGCTTGGTGCTTAGAGCATATATTTATCCATTGATAACACACTGTGACTCATATGGGGTGTTGTATGTGCCTGCATATTGGCCTTTTCTGTTTGTTTGTTTTATATTTTGAAATTTCTTTGTGCTTTGGATATTTAAAAGTAATTTAAAAATGTTCACAATTGTTTAATTTATCTCAGCCTGGGAAGTCTGTTTGTCCATGCCTATAGATATTAGTTGATGTCTTGGGGTTAGATTTACTCAGCTGTGGGAAAGTGGAGATGTTGCCCAAAGCAACAAAACAGATTGTAGCTTTCACTTTCCTAATATATACTGAAACAGAAGTGGCCAACCCGCGGCTCTCGAGCTGCTTGTGGCTCTTTAACGTCTGGTGTGCGGCTCCTGGACAGCAGCTGTAAACCAGAGATCTCCTTCTACATGCAGGACTATTTAATAGCATTGCACATAGGAAGAGATCTCTGATTTACTGCTGCTATCCTGGAGCCGCAGTATCTGCAGATCAGGGATCTCTAGGAGTTATCCCTGCACCGTATGGGCTGTCATTCAATCCATGGAAAAAAAAAGAAAAAAACAAGCAGCACAGGGGCAGCCTCCAGGGGGTCTCAGTAATCCTGCAGTGGAGTGTGGAAAACTCAAGCATCTGATCTGACTGTGTGTGTGTGTGTGTGTGTGTGTGTCAGTAGTTATGTGTGTTTGTGTGTGTGTGTGTCACAATGGTTGTGTGTGTGTGTGTGTGTGTGTGTGTGACAATAGTTATGTGTATTTGTGTTTGTAACAATAATTGTGTGTGTGACAATAGTTATGTGTGTGACAATATTTTTGTGTATTTGTGTGTGACAACAGTTATGTGTATTTGTGTATGAAAATAGTTGTGTGTGTGACAATAGTTATGTGTATTTAACAATAGGTAAGTGAATTTGTGTGTGTGACAATAGATATGTGTATTTGTGTTTGTAACAATAATTGTGTGTAATACAATAGTTATGTGTGTGTGACAATATTTTTGTGTATTTGTGTGTGTGACAACAGTTATGTGTATTTGTGTATGACAATAGTTATTTGTATTTGTGTGTGACAGTTATGTGTAGTTGTGGGAGTGTGTGTGTCAGTGTCAGTTATGGTCTGTGCCTCTCTTCTGTATTGCACAATGCAGGGGAATTACGCTGTCCCAGGATTACAGACCAGATGCGACAGAAGAAGGTTTATGTATATAATTCATGTAATTTAGCATGATATATATGCAAAATATATATATTACGTATCCTTGATACTTTTGTGGTAACTTTTTGGCTCTAAGGGCCGGTCTGGATGGCCACCCCAGTCCTAGAAAATGTCAGCTAGAATCTGATTGGTTGCTGTGGGCAACATCTCCACTTTTCCTTTCCCAAAGCTTAGTGAATCTGGTCCTTAGACTCATTTTGGAAAGCAGCAGGATATGATTTAATTTTGGGTCTCTAAATGACAAAATATGATCCTTATTTTCACATAATTATTATGAGGAGTAATGACCCTGTAAAAGTTAGAATAAATTATTTTCTGATCTGATTGTTTATAGTAGCAAAAAGATTGACAAAAGATTTATTAAACATGTGCAAAAGGAGAGATAATACAAACATTTAAATTATAACAGCAGTGATCAATAAGAAGACAGAAATACACAAAATTCTAACAATACAACACAATATAGTAGTAACTAAACTGTGCACCAGAATGCAAGAGTGGGAATAGATTAAGAAAAAGATACTTAAAAGCATACAATTATGACAATTTATATCACAGAGTGGTTCACCTGGTCCAGGCATAAGCTCCTCTAAAGTCCCTCCCTAGCTTAGTGAATTTAAACGGGGATAGTGGAAAAGAAATCAGCGCATACAAACTCCAGCAGCTGAAGGATATACCCTGGGGCAGTCCCGATCCCCAAAAAATATATAAACCAAAGAAAAAAATGGGGGATATCCTGAATCAAGCGCTAGGAGGATCAGCAGTAGGAAGTGCCAAAACTTAAAATAAAATAAAACCATAAAATCAATCCACTAGGTTACCTAGGAAATGATATTCCTATCCCCTCCCAGGGATAGATAAAAAGAGGAGAAAGGTGATGAAAGAAATAAAATTTATTAGAACATATATCAATTAAACACCATTTTAAAAGGAGGATCCAAAGTTCATACCAGGGATGAGATGTATAACAGGGTCCAAGGAAAAACGTCAAGATGTTGAAAAGCCCGGTAAGACACATTGCAAGGGGACACTCTGATCACCTGGACAGAACACCGGATAACCTCTTTCACTGGCCGGCTGACGCGTTTCAGGCTCACACTGAGCCCTTTCTCAGAGTCCTGGCCAGCTGTAAGAATGCTTCCTGCTTTAAATCTGGATCAATCTTCTGATTGGTGGGTGTGCACACGTGATCGGTGTGTGACGCCAGTTGGAACACATACGTCATCAATGTGGAACGCAGGACTCCCGTGATTGATGGCATTTAAATTTTAAATTAAAAATTAAAATAAAAGATTTGGCACTTCCAAAAAGCTTTCAATCATTTGACATTCTTGGAGTATAACTTTACAAGACATGGATCTTATCATGTAACTATGGTTACCATAGGAACCGCAATTGTTGACATATGGAGACACATAGTAGTATATGGTTGATGTTGTAAATACACAGTTTTCTTGATAATGCACAACAAAGCATCAATATAGTGGTATACACAACGGAGGCATTACAATATATAAATAAAGATAAAATATAAACAAAATACTAATAGTGTATCTGGTGATAGACATACTACATTAATACCTCTCATAGAAAAAACATAGACAGAAAATGTAATTATAATCTAAAGTGCATAGTGCATATTATACCTTAGGTGCCTAAATCATAAATAAAGATACTTATAGAGAACAAGGTGCAATTCATTACTGTTATTATGGAAACTTTAGGTAATTTAATCTTATGGTTAAGACCTTAAATACCAAATAACACGAATGCATAACGAGTGCTACAAATTAGTAAATGCATAAAAATTCTTCAATACATAAAAACATGTTTATAATGATTTTAGAGGAAGTAATTTCTAATACCAAGACTCTCTTTGCATAGATAATAATCTGTGCATCAAAGATTAATCAATAATTAAAAAAATAACTTTATGGTCTTAGAGGAGGTCGTCTTCCCTAGCTTAGGCCTTTCTATACTCAAAGTGCTGCATGTCTGACAAAGAAAAACTGCGTCTTGCAGTGGCGGAACGACTGGAATGTCTTTGATGTGGCTGTATCCGGCTAGAGCCCATTGTTCCTGATCTCCTGATGTGAATTTTGTCTGTTTACGGTCCCTCATCCATCCAACTGTCATAAGTTCTTTTTTCAGATGGCAATATGGATCTTTCCTTAGGTGACAAAAGTTACTTCAACTTATAGCTCAAACAAAGACTTAATTATGAATGTGATTGGAATTCAAGATAGTGGGAACTGTGTATGTGACGAGTAACACCAAGGTTAATGCAGATTGATATTATTTTATTATTAATGTAATCCCATTTTTGACATGAATCCCATTTCACATGATTACAAAAAATTTTCATATTGTTATGCCACAAACAGTATATATAATACAACTAAATAATAACAGTGGACTGAATTTTCATACCTCCACACTCTCACCTGCATTTGCTAGCATCCCATGTTGCCCGCTGTCAGAAAGCCATGAAAACCAGTATGGAAGTTTGGATCCAGTGGACCCAGATACATAAAAAAAGTGCTGCATGTCTACATGCAAAGTTAAATCGTTTTACAATGTTTGCTATAAGAAAAGGACCATTGTGCATGAGTCTAGATACAGTCCAGTGTCCTCAGAACTTCCTTGCTCTTTGTAACGCATCTCACATATTTGAGGAGTGGGGACAAGAGTCCTGGCTGAAGGACAATAAGGTCTACACATTTTGTTTATGGTAGTTTATTGTATAGAAAACATAATACTAGATCTTACAGCGTCTGACCAAATGCAGCCCACATTATAATTGTTTGGTCTCTCTGGTCCATTACAAATTAAGATTTTTATTTTTAATTATAACAATTAAAGTAATTACAAAGGCGTATAACATTGTACTGCCATATCTACAGCATAGCATGCAGTGAATTAAAAACTAATTAAGCATTAAAGACATTTTCCAGTTGGTTTCTGTTCTATTTTTCATTTGTAGATGTTATAATAAATTGAGGGTCACGATAATTAACATTCCTGTATTTGAAATGTGGAAAGGGTACGACAACTAGGTCAAATATGCATGTTAGTCAAAACCGCTTACAACCTCGGCTAAAGTAACTGGGCAATGAAATAAAGAACAGTTCATGAAAGGAAGGAATAGAGCTGTAAAATTGCCCAGTTTACTATATTATAATGATCAGGCAAATCTTATGGCTTGTTTGTTTGAACACTATTATTCATAATAGGGAAATAAAACAATATTAGTACAGGTCTGTTTAAAGTGTGCATGAAACGTATGTATGTTAAGCGGTAGCAGTCCCCACATAGAATGAGGGCTTTCCGAAATAGGGACATCCGAATGTTCCTCCCTCCCTCTATTTTGAATACTCCTCCATCTTAGAAATTTTTTTTCAGAATGGGTGAGTATGCCGATCGGTATACTCACCCATTCATTTTCGGAAAAACCACCACTACCGCAGGACCCACACCACGGGAAAGGTGAGTAACCTTTCCAGGGTTAGGGTCAGGCTTTGGGGAAGGGAGGGTTGGTTTCAGCCTGCAGGGGAGGGAGAGTTAGGGTCAGGCTGTGGGAGAGGGAGGGTTAGGGGCAGGCTGCTGGGAAGGGAGGGTTATGGTCAGGCTGTGGGGAAGGGAGGGTTAGGGTCAGTCTGCGGGGAAGAGAAGGTTAGGTTTAGGGTAATGGAAGGGGAGGGTTAGGGTTAGAATTAGGGGAAGGGTTGGGGTAGTTTTCAGGCTTACGTTTTGGAGTACTGTATTCGGTGCTCTGTGGATCGATTTCTATGCCTCATTGAGAAAACGGCCCTGTCGAAATAGGGACGTTCTTTCTGGGGACCCACACCCTATGTCAAGTTAGGCTATATTCCCCACTAAATCTATCCCGAAGTGCAACAAAGTTTTGGCAATTTATACCCAACTAGTTTACTGTAATCTAGTTGTAGCTGGAGGAAAAGGTTCTCTAACTGATATGCCTGAAATATTGTTTTTAATATTGTAAAGGTGCATATAAATTACTGTCCCATCTGATTGCTTTGGTTTGTAAATATTAACAGTAATATATAATAACAGTCATTAATAGATATAAAAAGAAAGGCTTCAACAAAATGGCAGACAATAAAAAACATACATTTGTGTAGTGACCTCAACATCAACTGAACAATCGCAAGACAACAGTTATAATTAATATACTACAGCAACAAGAATAAATAAGGGTTTCGTTATATCACCAAAAGCAATTTCATGAAGTTCACCTTGCCGGGCTGGATCATCTTCAGTATACTTGTGCTGTATGGTCAGAAGTTTGTGTGTTTTATACATAAAAGGAGGCTGTAAATCACATTATAAACATATTGGTTGTCATGACTTGGAGTTGGTTCCCATGAACAGAAAGCAGCGGAAGATTTGAAATGTCTTTGAAGTAGCCACTTCTGGTTACATGACTGAACCTTTTCTGTACAAATGCTGTATGAACACAGCAAAAAAAGAAAGAAAAAGTTTATCAATGGCTGAATACACTTAGATGGCAACCAAGTAGTAAATAAGAGCTCTTTATTGATATTAAACAACAATAAAATGTATAGTAAAAAAGTTTATATCAGCTGCAACAATATAGCAATGGTATCTAAAAATACCTAAGCAAGCACAGCAGTATAAACAACAAAAGGTTATCCATCTATTGTATAATTTGTAAACTGCACTGAGGCGAAGTTATAGACATATGATCTGAATGACCAATATATATTTTCAATCTGTGCAGACAATTTAAGTTGAAATATAGCAATCCTCCAATTGAAAAAAGTTAGGTTATATGCAGGGAGATAAATTAGCAGTACACAGTCCGCAATATACAGAGTCCCCTTCACAAGTGGTAGATGGAAAAGAGTATAATTGTCACACATAGGCCAGTATATTACAGTGGTTCCAAAGAGTAAATTAGCAGTGGAAGTCCGCAAATGGATGTATCTCCAAGGAACAGGATCCTCGTTGTGTATCCTGTGCAATATTCATTTTTATTTATCCAACACGAGATATTTGTAATCTAATCAGCTGTTTGACATGGGGATGCCCAGAGTTTATGCGGTCTCAATCTACAATCATTAGAACCATGAGCCTTTGGTCTTTTGGGGACAACGGGCCTGATTCAGACCCACGCTCAGGTGCGTTTTTACGACAGGCATAAGCTAAAAACGGCCATTTGTACTTACTGAGCATGCGCTGGGCAGATGTTATGCTCATGTTATGCTTCGAAATTCTGAGCGTATGGGCCTTGATCGTAACACCTTCATAAATAAGGTTGAGAGGGCGTGCCTGCCATACGAAATCCATAAATGCGCACAAAGGGTTGGGTGAGGCATTTAAGTTGTACAGTATGAGCGTGTTAAGCGTTGTAACTACGCATTGAGCTTAATGACGCCCATAGTTACGATCAAAAAAGTTAGGGCAGGGTTTGATGGGCGTAAGAAGGCAAAACTAAGTACGACCAAGGGGAGTGCATTGTAGGCACGCTTGCGTAAATACGCTACGCACATGAGTGTTTCATGAGCGTAGGTTTGGATCAGGCCCAACATCCATTGTAAGAAGCACACAATAACTGTGAGTTTCACTTCAATTGTCTACCTACACAATATCTCCACAATTAGTGGTTTAAAGGTTCCCAGTACGGAGAAATTAGTCTGGTCCGGCCAGTAACGGCTCAGCCTCTTCTATTTGGACACCTACCTTGGCCAAATGATGGGAGGTGGATTCCTTGCGTACTGCTCGGTATTGGATACACAAGTTTCACCTATCCCATGTGGAGACCTATTCTGCTGATCTAATAGTCCATCTATTAAAACCTATTGGGTATATCAAGCGGTTAACAATATACTGAACATTCAGTTATTCGATCAAAAAATATATCACATTTGTAGTTTACACTTGTTTGTTACATTTTGGAGTTTTCTATAATTATTCAACAATTCAGTTTTTCATTTATATTTCAAAATACTTTTACCGGTTTCAAGTGCCAAATACCCCCGGGGGCCCACATTGAGTATATAGTGGCACCTTATTAATGTTTTTCATATGGTATTTTGATAGTCCTGCCTCACAGTTTTTTTATGATATAGATGTCTATTTATGTCTGTTATTTCTCATTACATGTTTTATATATCTATTAAATGATTTTTTAAATATATCTAATTCTTATTTTATCACCTCTTTGATATAATGAGGGCGCAGTTAAGTTCTTAGTTTATAATTGTTCCTACTAGTTGTCATTACCAATATTTAACTTGCGACCAATACTTATATCAAAGTATATTTAATATAACATCTTACTACTTTTTTGGTTTCTTTATTAGCGCTGCCCATATATATATATTTTCTATCTTGGGATGCCTATTCACATGAGCACAAAGCAACTACTTGGCCATATAGGGCTGGATCCAGACTTAAATAAGTGCTTGAACTTAGTTACTCCTGGGCTAAACCATGTTGATTGCAGTGGGAGTCAAGTTAATTGTATTCTTTGCATGCAGGGATATATCTTTGAATTGCTTACTGCACACAGATACTGACCAGCTTTACTACTTTACTGATGTTTCCATGGGATAGGAAACATCACCTTTCAACTCTAATACTCTTTGCAACAGATGAAATATGACTCCCCTGCAATTAACATGGTTTAGCCCATGAGAAACTAATTTCAAGCACTTACTTAAGTCTGGATCCAGCCCATAGAGATTGCCCACTTAGATGAGCCTCTTGCTATGATTAAACCCTTATCTAGAGTTATTAACTCCATGCTAGTGCCACCTCAATGTAAAACCACCTGTACCTACTCCAAACCACATTCAACAAATAAACAACAGGGTTCACTGCAAACTATTTTCTCTTTCTGCTTTAACCAAGCTGCAAGAATGCTGCAATAAAAACTGAAAATATCTACAAAAAAAAAAACAGGGGCGGTAGGGTGGGAAAACCATAAGCTTCCTGTCTCATGATCCTATATGTTTCTTGAATATCCATTACTTCTCCTCTATGCTATGGATTCAATTACTACGGTTCAGTGAAAGGCATCATTAGTCCTGGCCACTTCAGAGTTTAACCTCCTTTGGGCTGAACCTTAACTCTTAGGGCCAGATTTACTAAGCTGTGGGAAAGAAAAAGTGTAGATGTTGCCCATAGCAACCAATCAGGTCCTAAACTTTCTTATTACATACTGGAAAATGTTAGCTACAGTCTGATTGGTTGCTATGGGTAAAATCTACACTTTTCCATTCCCACAGCTTAGTAAATCTGGTCCTTAGTATCATTGAGTAGAAAAGCTAAGACCCAGCGCTAAAGAGCTGTATACTCATTAAATATCAAAATTGTCAGTATAGTAATAATATGTTTACCGAGCAGTGGTAAAATATATCCAAATTTATTATAGAAAAAACCAAAAAACACTAAAAATACATATAATAAACTATAAAACTGTGCACAGCTGAATAATATGTTAGGCATGCATGATTGAACTCATCTTTCTGGTGAGACACAATAATTGCACTGGTACAGCGTGAATAAGGATTGAGATGTAATGCACTGTCCCAGCCTCTGCTGATGTATAATGCCTTGTACTTGAAAGAAGGTAACTCTTCTCCAGTTGTAAACGAGAGGAGTATTCAAGAAATGGCACTTGGGGCTGGGTGCTACTGCTTGTAACAGAGGTCCTTTGTGGGAATATCTCCCCGTATGATGGTAGTAGAACAACGGCAAGTGTTCACAGTTCCCCAACAAAGATCAATGGACACTCCGGAGTGTGCAAACGAAGCAGGTATCTCGTGCAATGAATGGGTACTCACTACTGTCTTGGCAAGTCTGGGTCCAGGGAAAGGAATAGATTCCTCCGTGGAGCTGGAACTGAGAGCGTGACGGAGGCCACCCGCCGCTCTCTTTTGCCACGGACCGAAGACCACTAAATGCGGTTGCCTGTGATGATAACAGCTGGGACTAGCACGTAGTAATGTGTGAGTCTCGCTTACGCGTTTCGTCCCGTGCTGGGACTTTTTCAAAGCATGTATCACGGTTCTCTGATGGAGTTCTGCTTATATACTGATTTCTCAGGTGTATTAATTAGTCTCCATGACATAGAAGATTCTTAAAGGAGCTCCGTTTATAGTATTGTCCATGAGTTGAATTAACAATATACCAGTAATCTTATATAGTGCATAAAGCGGGCTGCTTTTACACAGTGCCACCTGCTGAGGTTTGTCATTTGTCAAATGCATGAAAGAGTTCCAGCTCCCCCGTAATAATGACAGATCACTAACAGCCTCAGAAGGCCTCAGCATGTAGTGTATGAAGCGGGCAGCACTGGGTAAAAGCCGCCCACTTTATATACTATATACTAGGGGGGGGGATTATTGGTGCTAGAAACACTGGCTATTAATCCACAATGAGATAAAGCAGGGTTGCCGACTTCTCAGTTCTTCCATTCGGGAGATCTTGGATGGAAGAACTAGATGGCAGTATGGGGGTGGAGCTTAATGACGTGGTTTATTCAAATCATGTAATTAAGCTCTGCCCCCTGTCAATCACAGCTGCAATTCCCATAGAGTTCCAGTGGGTAGACAGGGCTTGCTAACAAACATCACATCATTAAGTCCTGCCCATCCCTAGTAACACTAGGGATTTGTATAATCAGAGGTATTTGGCAGGATTGCGGAAGATTTGCCGGCTCTCCCGGGATACCAGAAGAACTGCCCGATTTCGGGAGTCTCCTGGATATTCCGGGAGAGTCAGCAACCCTTAGATTAAGTCCCCAAAAAGTTGCACATCCAGATAGTTCATATTAATGTGATGTTTATATTTTCACTTTAGGGATACCTATTAGTCTTTTAAGTACAATATCAGCACACGTTCACTTTCTGTATTGTCTTTTACAAACTGCTTAGTCCTTTTTATAAAAATCAAATTAAATGAAGTAACACAGCTCACTATGCACATGTCACATATAGTCACCACTGCTGCATTTACTTATGCACATGCTAATGCTTCTATTTGAAAAAACAATTGAATTTGAATTTCCTCTGATGAAGAATCAGTACAACGCTCATTCTTCACTCACTACCACTTATCACCCACTTGTCAGATTTTTGGTCAGGCTTAAAATAGATGCAGACATGCCATTGACTTCCAAACACTCTTCCTTGCATAAATGTTCTAAGATTATTTTAATGATAATAGAAAAGTTAATATCAGAAACAGTCCCTTGGAAACCTAAGAGGAATATCTTTTTCTGTGTATCCCCTTTATGCAAGATATGTTTTGCTTAATGAAAAGTAAAGTACAATGTGTATCAGACAACCCTCCCAAAACTGTCACATATGCTAAATAAACTAAAACTTTTACAGCCATTTCTGGTTCACCTTCCCTCACTATTCCCAGGAACAAATGCAGGAATTAAAATAATAAGAAATCTAAATAAATATAGATACACAAAAACACAGTGTACCAAACTGTACCACATTGTGCCACACAGTAGTGCCTTGAATTCACTATATGGCCTTATCTCCAACCTGTTATAGTATGGGAACAGCATGCTCTCTACCCATGAATATATATACTGGTTGTATTTTTCTTTAGTTTGTACTGTTTGGGAGCATGTCTGGGAGCAGCAGCTGAAAGGGGGTGTTGTTCCACAGCAGCTATTTTGGAGGCTTTAAGAGGTGTCTCCTGTGGTAAGTTTGGCTCTCAATTTAAAAACAAACTGTTAATAATGGTTGAAATTAAAATATTTCCCCCATTTTGATTAATGGTCCACAGTAGTCTTATACAGTATTAAAAATCGAATGAAGTAATGTCCATCATTTTTACTTAATAATTACCATTATTATTTTTTTAATTTTTTTTTTATTTGGAGAAAAAGATATAACATGACATCTTACAGGTAGACACACATAACATACATTACTGAGGTATGTATTTGACATTACAGCAAATATTTTGGTTCTCACATATAAATAAATAGCAAAGTCATCAATTATTCACAATTCCCTCCTCCCTTCACTCCGGGAGATGCATGGAGCCAGGAAACAACGAAGACCCTCAAAGTTGTCAAAGCTGCTAAGCTGCTAAGGCGCGGCTACCCCACTTCACCAGAACCAACAATATGCATATATTAAGCTGCCTGAGAAATTTAATTAGGCTACAGCGCAATTGGGTGGTCATTCAATAAAATTCTGGTTTTATGACTGTGTCTAAAACAAGTGTGGATCTGCGATTTAATATTACCTGGTTGAATATTAATAAAAGCTTGCCAAGTCTCAAAAAATAACTCAGTACGTGATTCTTTACTTAAGGAAGATTCCACCCAGTCCATTCTAAACACGAAAAATAGTTTATAATTAAATGACATAGTTGGAGGCTCGGCCTTTATCCACATCTGAAGGATACACTTCCTAGCCGCTGCCGATATCATCAGCCACAATTTTTTCTCATATTTTGTAACATTAAAGGTATTTTGGATCAGGTGGGCATGACCAAAGGCAGTGTATTAATGAGACCTCACACTTTGGGCAAGAGTCTGTTTCCAACAGGCCCATCAAAAATCATCGGTGGGGGGTTATGTAACCTCTGTGAAAAATATTATAAAACATTTCCCTATAGGAACTTGCGGTAATTGAGGAAATCAAGCGCATATACGCCTTCACGATTACATCAAGGGTTAGCTGTGGGAAAGTTTCTAACCAGGCCAACATCCCCGTTTTCAAATGAGCATGGTCTATTGGTTGCCACAAATTCCTATAGTGACAAGAGATTGCTTTTCTACCCCTAAGGGGCTGGGATAGTAATATGTCTAGAGGATCAGCCAGACCAAGAAGTCTTAAAACCGAACTTACGTAGTGTTGGGCCTTATGTGCGGCTAGCAAGAGGTCAAATTTCTCAAAAAAACAGGCAACTGTGCGAGGTCTCTTTGTTTGTATATCGACCAGTGATTGAATGTGGCGGATACCCTTTTCGCGCCAGGTCTTAAAGGGGTAGGGGGCCCGGCCATGCTGGAACTCTGGATTGGCCAATAAGGGAAGAAATAGTGAGTGGTTGCTATTAAGATTACATTTATTACGTATCCAATGCCACACCTTCCAATTAGACATTAACAATGGGTTTGAAAGGACAGACTCGGACGATTCTTGTTTATGCATATGAAGGAAGAATATCAGAGAACAATCTGGGAGAAAAGACTGTTCGATAGATGTGTTAGCATAATTTTCTTCTTGATGTAACCAATCTCTTATCAACCACAGAATCCCAGCATGACCGTACAGCTTTAAATTAGGAAAATTTATTTCCCCCAATCCGATACTGATTGCTGGAGTTTAAGTAGGCTAATTCTTGGACGTTTCCACAGCCAAATAAAATGTCAGAATGCTGTATTAATAATGTTTTCATCAGCGGACGATAATACAGTAGGGAGCATCTGAAGAGGATATAGCAGCTTAGGAAAAGTGATCATTTTAATAAGATTAGCTCTACCAAGATATGAGAGTAATAAGTGTTTCCAAGATGCCAGTTCCTCCAGAGAAGTCCGTATTGCATTTCTCATATTAAGCTCATATAGTTTATGGATGTTTTTAGGTATAAACACTCCCAGATATCTTATAGAGGTGTGGGCCCATTTCAATTGCAGGTGCCTTCCCCATCTTGGGCATGTCTCACTGGCAAGCTTCATTGCTATAGATTTTTCCTGGTTGACCGTAAAGCCTGAAATCTTGCCAAAGTCACTGATCTTGTCCATAATTGGTTGTAGAGTTTGTTGGGGGTTTGAGATATGAAGGAGTAAGTCGTCTGCAAAAGCAGATACCTCTATCTCATTATTGCCAATTTTGATGCCGGTGAAACATGACCAAGACTGTAGGATGTGAAGGAGGGGGTCTAAGGCTAGATTAAATAATAGAGGGGATAGAGGACAACCCTGTCTAGTGCCAGTATTCATCATCAAGGGGGGGGCCTGCATACCATTTATGAGAAATATAGTGGATGGTTCTGTGTAGATGAATTGAATAAATTGTGAAAAGGTTCGGCCAAATGCTCTGGTCTCAAAAATTCTCTGCAAACGGGTCCAGGAAACCTTGTCAAAAGCTTTTTCCGCATCTAAGCTTAAAAGCATATTTGCAGATGTCCTTTGATTTACTGATGTTGCCACAATTGCAGCAATTGCAGTGCGTACCACACCCACTTGTCAGATTTTTGGTCAGGCTTAAAATAGATGCAGACATGCCACTGACTTCCAAACACTCTTCCTTGCATAAATGTTCTAAGATTATTTTAATGATAGAAGAAAAGTTAATATCAGAAACAGTCCCTTGGAAGCCTAAGAGGAATATCTTTTTCTGTGTATCCCCTTCATGCAAGATATGTTTAAATGTTACCATTCATGGGAAATATAGTGGATGGTTCTGTGTAGATGAATTTAATAAATTGTGAAAAGGTTCGGCCAAATGCTCTGGTCTCAAAAATTCTCTGCAAATGGGTCCAGGAAACTTTGTCAAAAGCTTTTTCCGCATTTAAGCTTAAAAGCATATTTGCAGATGTCCTTTGATTTACTGATGTTGCCACAATTGCAGCAATTGCAGTGCGTACCACTTTTACAGAGAAACGATTGTGAACAAAGCCTAATTGGTGTGAGGTAAGTAATTGGGGTAAAATGAACTGTAATCTATTGGCTAAAATTTTTGCCATAATTTTTAAATTCTAATTCAGCAGGGTTATAGGCCTGTATGAGGGCACATCTGTAGGGTTTCTATTAGGTTTTAAGATGAAAATTTTGTGGGCAGAATTGAAGGAGGGGTAAGGGGGTGAGTCAAGTGAGAGATAATGTTATCTTTTAGTAATTTATAATACTCTCCGCTAAAGCCATCCGGTCCCGGCGTTTTATTATTATGCTTGTTATTACCACGCGGACTTCCGTCTTGATTATGTCCCCAATTAGCATTTCCTGTTGGTCAGGGTCAGTTTTGGGAGTCTGGCCTCCTCTAGAATTTTGTGGTGTATAAATGGATTGTCTGGGAGCACAGAATATAGTTGCTGGTAATAAGAGTGAAACTGATTGATGATATTCATCCTCTGATTGATGTCATTGATCATAAGAATATGGTGACGCTGTTTCTGTGTCCTAGTCATGGACGCTAGGAGTTTGCCTGCCTTATTTCCCCATCTACAATATTTGTTTCTGGAGAAATCCACCTTTAGCTGGGCATTGGCCAGGAGAAAGCTTTCTAATTGATGTCGCTCTTTATTGTACAGGTTCAAGTTTGTCTCAGAAGGGTCAGAAACATATAAATCAAATGACTGGCGCATTGCCTCAAGTGATTTAGAATATTTTTCTTTGTATGCTTTGTGTTGATTAGCTTGATAAGCTATAATTTGCCCCCTCAAAACAGCCTTAGATGTCCCCCAAAACAAAATTGGCTCCTCCCAATGTTCGATGTTATCATCGGTGATGCCATCCACCATCTGACCCCAGTCATCCCGGGGGAACTGGTGCCTATAATAAGAGATATGGGGGTGTGGTACGAGATGACAATACTTTTAATGTCAGTGGAAAGTATGTGGGGAAAAAGTATGTCTGAAATCAGGAAATAAACTATTCTAGAGAAAGTTCTGTGTACAGGTGAGTGGAATGTGTAGAAACAGTCAGTGGGATTAAGGATTCTCCATGGATCTGACAGGGCATATCAATTTTTTAGCAAATGTATGTGATTAATATGGACCGGAAGTAATGATTGAGTATTATAGCATGTCCTATCTAACTTAAGGTTGTCCACTGTATTTAAGTCTCCTCCTATAATTAACTCGCCAAAAGAACGTTGTAATAATAACTGGGATATCTCTTGAAAAAAGGTACCACTCAAGAAATTTGGGGGGGTATAAATTGAGAAGTGTGAGGTGTTCTCCCCTGACACTGACATCTAATAAAAGATATCGACCTTCAGGGTCCAATATCTTGTCTACAATACAATATAGTAGGCTTTTGTGGAAGATTATAGCTACACCTCATTTTTTGGTCAAGTATGGGGCGGAGACACATTCTTGTTTCCAAGAATCTCTTAAAAGAGTACCCTGGGACAATGACCAATGTGTCTCCTGTAAAAATACAATATCTGGCTTGAGGGACTTCAAATGTGAGGAAACCCTCCTGCGTTTAACTGGGGAGTTTAGGCCATCTACATTCCAAGATACGAAATGCAAGGTGTGTTGGGCCATACTTATGTGTCTAGGAGTTGATTGTGTCATTACCCAATAACTTTTCTATTGGGGATCACTGAGCAAGGTACGCCTAGAGGTACTGGTCTCCTGTCCCGGCTTCCGGACAGACCAGGTGAGCTCCATTGATGAGTAGGGCAGCCGAGTAAACAAACTCAAAAATCTCTTTTTTTCTAATTTTCTTCAACCAAATTTTAACACTACTATGTCCAAAGGAAATTGGGCATAGTTTTTCTTATAAACGCAGATATGAATATATAACCTTAACACTAACAGTAAGCAACAACTAAACATGCTTGGTTTAAAACTTTTTCCTAATAGTTTTTTAACCAAGCATAACATACTTATTTAGTTATAACAAATAGCTCTCCTATCTATCAGGATCAAACGTGCATCACAGCTTTCATTGCTGTGTGGTGATCGATATAATCAAGGATCAGGGATATATTTATATTTTGGATATATTGGGCCTAGTAAACAAACTCCAAAATTTCCTTTTTTCAAATTTTCTTCAACCAAATTTTAACGCTACTATGTCCAAAGGAAACTGGGCATAGTTTATCTTATTAACGCAGGTATGAATATCTAACCTTAACACTAAGAGTAAGCAGCAACTAAACATGCTTGGTTTAAAACTTTTTCCTAATGTTTTTTTAACCAAGCCTAGCATACTTATTTCGTTATAACAAACAGCTCTCCTATCTATCAGGATCAAACGTGCATCACAGCTTTCATTGCTGTGTGGTGATCGATATAATCATGGGTCAGGGATATTCATATTTTGGATATATTGCCTCACTTTTGCAGGATTTTCAAAAACATTTGCCTGGCCATTATCTATAATCCTCAGTTTTGTTGGATATAGAAGAGAGAATCGGATATGATGTTCGAATAGGCATTTACATAAAGGAGAAAACTTCTTACGTTTATGGGACACTATGGTTGAAAAATCCTGAAATATAAGAAAGCGGAATCCCTGGATCATTACTTCGCCTTTTTTGCGATACGCCCCCAGCACAGATTCTTTATATCGGTAATTGAGATATTTAGCAATAACTGGTCTTGCCCGTTCCTCACCTACCGGGCGATCCGGGCCTAGTCTGTACACCCTTTCAATGGTCATAGAAGTGGGAGGAAGGCCTAAGTCCTGGGGCATATCATTCTGTAAAAATTTTAGCAAGTCAGGGCCCTTGATTTTTTCTGGAACACCGATAAAATGCAAATTATAGCGTTGGTGCCGATTTTTGAGGTCATCAACCTTCTCTTGTAGGGCCTTAATAATGTCATTCTTGGCTACGTCAGCGTCTTGTAGTGTAGACACCGCATCATCCAAGTCACTCACTCGCATCTCCAATAAGGTAAGCCTTTTACCATGTGCCTCCAATTGGGACGCCACTTTGGCCATATTTGTTTGAAAGCTGTCAAAACGTTCCTCAGTGGAGGGCATAATACCTGCTAATATTTCCTTTGCTAGAATAGACGGGGACTGAGAATTGGGAGATAAAAGCAAGGATGGTTGTGACTGTTGCGGAGATAAAAGTGGAATCTCAGGGGAGGGGGATGCTCCTTCCTACCCAAATTAGACCTCGTGGGTTGACCTCTGACCTTAGACATCTTGGCCGTGTTTCCCTTTCCCACAAATTTATCCATCTGACAATTAAGGCTAATTAAGTAGTGATCACAATTTAGGAGAGGTACTGTCTAAAATCTACAGTTATCACATGAGAATCTCTATGCAAATCTATCTATGACATTAAATGCTATATGCAGAGAGACAGATCAAGTATAGTTACAATCAAAACGTCTATCAACAATGTGTTATAACAAATCTGAGGAAAGTGTCAGTTTGGACAATGAAACATGTCAAGGAGCAGCTGTAGATACCTTGTTCATACATGCACTTCAGTCACTTGGCACTCTGACATTGAGCCTTGCAAGCACTTTGGATAACCCTGCATCCTCAAGCACTGGAGGGACACTAGCTCTGTGGCTGACAGCCTCAAAAGTTGACTATAATTTGCAACACCAAGTTCACTGTTTATTATAACAAGTGGCTGAGACGGAGGAGAACTGCTATAATTCTGTTTCCGCACACGCCCCCTGGCGGCTTGCCGGCAGTTGCGGTGTCAATACACCGCCCACGTGACTACTAACAGCAACATCGGAGCAATATCCCGGCGCACTGCACGGGGAACTCACACCGGCTCCCCACTTAGCTGTTTCAGCGTTGCTGCTGCTCCGGCTGTACCATACTCCTTGACCAGGGGACACGTGAGTGACATTTTGCTGATAACCCACAGGGACACCTAACTAACAGCATTACTTCCAACGCTCAGGCTCACAGAGGCACAGCCTCAGACACCAGTGGGTAATAATTCTCCTCCATGCGCATCTAATTGCAAGCTTGTGTTTATACCATCTCCACACTGAGGAACTCTGTCTGTTTTTAATACAGGGACATTGTTTGATCCAGTGCTCAATGTGTGCTATTGGTTCCTATATTTGTTGTGCATATCTATTTTCATGGTATCATTGCCGCATCATACCCTCTTGTTATTCATTTTTATGGTATATTAACCAAATAAATATATTTTTATAAATATTGTACCTGTCAAGATTCTACCAGTTAATTTCTAGCGCTCATCCCATTTTTTATCATGTATTTTTGTTAACAGATTAGCAGTTTCTGTTGGGAAGTTAGCGCTCTGAATTTAACTCTTATCCCCTTATTCACCAAGCTCAAGTCACACATCCTTTTGTTCTTATAACAAATCTAGCTGAGTAAGTAAACCAAAGCGAATTTATCAGGAACTGCAAAACAAACCAAAATGTTGAATAGGAATTTATCCTGGAACTAGCTGTCTTGACAGGATGTGGTATTAATGGGCCCGATCCAGACCTACGCTCGCAGGCGTTCTAACACTGATCGTAAGCGTAAAATCGCCATAAAAAACGCACTGCGCATGTGCATAGTGACAACTTCCGGTCGTACCAAAGACCTTTTCGTAGTGGCGATTCGGGCGTCCGTATTGTTTGTGTTTTTTCCGACGACGTTGCGTGTTTATAGTACAAAGTTAGTACGGACGCTGGAGTTAAGGAATGTAGGCAGGGAGAGCCATTTAAATTGTAATGGGCGTGCTTAGGCCACTACGAACAGTGCGTCGCTACGAAAATACGTACAAACACAAGGAAAAGTTAGGGTAGGGTTCGGCGGGTGTAATGAAAGGAAGGTAAGGGGAGTGTCGTGGGAGTGAAAGTTTTTACGCTGCAGCGGTAATATGCTCTGCTTTCATGTGTAGGTCTGTATCAGGCCCAATATCTCTTTCTGTCAGCTACTGCTTGAAGGTGACAAACCACGTCAACACTGTAAAGTCACCAATGAAGAATGTCCAAGGGCAAGAAACTGACAATCTGTAAAAAGCACGAACTCTAGAAGGCACAAGGTTTAGCAAGAAATTCTATAATTCAAACGGTACTGCCTCCGTGGTTTGTGTGGATCCAAATAGCTGATTATGGGTCTAGTGTCCATATGAGAACAAAGATCCTGATGGAGAGTGTCCCAAACTGGTATGTGTTGTACAGCAACGGGACTTTATGGCAGAGGATGGTATTGAAGAAAATGGCTAGCTGCACTACCAGGGAAGAACCTGGGTGTCTCTATCAAGTGTCCAGGGTTTCTGGTTGCCAAAGGTGGTCACTGGTTTGGTGGTCACTGTTTCGGTGGTCACAGTGTTGGTGGTCACTGGTTTGGTGGTCACTGTCCAGGTTAATAAACTTGGGCTTATTAGGAGGGAATATGGGTAAAATGCAGGGATCAGTTTCACTGTCACTAAGCCCTCTCAGCACTGGCTCACTGATAACTGCTCTGGTTAATGGTGTCCAGAAGCGCTGCCAAACTCACCGCTGCATGAAGTTGTCTGCCTCGTGCACTTCCTGATCAGTTGGTCTAGCAGTGCAATGACCTAGGCAGGTCAGCGTTTTGCTCAAGATATAGGGAGCTCAGCTCCAATCACTGCCTGATCTAGCCTTTGCAGGGTGCTTAGTCCCCTGGCTCCACCTTAGGCTAAAATTAAAGATCAACCCTCAGGTCCCAGCGCTTGATGCTTCGCCAGGCGTGTAAAAGCTCCGGAGCTGATGAGTCAGGGTGTCCTCCGCAAAAATCAGCAGCCGGCACCCGCCGTGAAGTGTGCCCGGGTTGTAAATTTTTTTTTTAAGATAGAAAAGTAGGAAATATTAAATTACTCATACACTCCAACCTCCACCCCATGTGGTAATAACGGTGGTGCGGCCCGGTGTCTGCTGTAGTCGGACTTGGCCTTCGGCGTGTACTGTAATGTGCAGGGAGCCGGGGTGATGACAAGCCCCTTTGCCTGCGGTTATCCCCTGACCTGAACTGGCCCCTGGCAACCAAAGAATGGTATAATTAAAGCACTCTAAAGCTCTCTAAAAGTGCGGCCATACTCATGGCTCCGCCCACCGGAAGTCATAACCATTTTTATTAACAATGGGATAAACTACTGTATGTAATTGTAAAATTGACATTGCTCAGGCTTCTGACACAGTGGACTCCAATGTACACCCAATAGTGTGTGTACCATATCTCTGAGTACCGCAGCACTGCACATGCACAAAACAAATGGGCACCCAATTAGAGTGGCATTTCTTAGGAAGGAGGGGGTGGATAAACATTATTAATGTACAGTAAGAATTTCTTCACTCAACTGACCCCAATTCAGACATGAACATTAACATAGATATTCTCAGTTCACAGCTAAACATTTGCACCAGCCACAGGGAATATATGAGCCCAGGATGCTGCTGATGCATTCTTTTTTAAAGTTCTAGTACAACCAGTGTCTTCACTCAATTCTTTACTTTGCATTGGGGACATGGGCTAAAAGGACCAGGTGCAAATTTGAGAATCTGTTACAGCTCAGACCTGCACCTACACTAAATGGTAGAAAAGGGGGTGGGTCAGTTACTAGAGGTCACGAACCAAAGTGTGCGCCGCACTGATAGTAGAGGTAAACTATCCCACATTAGGAACAATATAAAACATTTTTTTCAATATATATATTGTTATAAAAAAAACAATTCAATTGAATAGATAGGATACTGATAACTAGGCTGCTTACAATGAAAGGCTGACTGCACAGCCGATATGTCAAGAAAAACTATATACATGAAGCGCTACAAGAACCACTCTGTAATCAAATATCAATGTATTCTTAAATAAATGGAATAAAAAATGTGATAAAAATAATGTAGGATAGTTCACAAATAGTATTCAATAGTGTTTCTCGGCCGACCGGTCTGGGCACACACGCTTCTAAAATGTGGCTTTTATATTAAGATATTTAAAATATACAGAAGCTTGTGCAAGAGTTCAATGTTAAGGTCCTCATAAACAATGTATATATCAATGTTTGGAGAGCAACCAGTTAACAGTATTTGCTGTGGACCTCTGCGACCATTGTAACCAGGTACAGTATGAATCCAGTGCACTCTAACCTACAATATATCCAGATGGTATTATTCTGTGGTCCTTCCTAGCCTCCTCTCAAAGAAGGTAGTCCTTGGATGACACAAGATTTGTAATTTGGAGTAGCATATGTATTGGACAAAAGCGATGTGTAAACCGACTTCCTCTCGGCAAGGCACTCCTAATGATTGTTTGCTACTCGCAGTTCGTGGATCAAATATAAATACGATACAGTCCAGAATCCTGTCACCATCAGAGGGTCAGCGGTACCGCTTCCTTAGGACTGCTTGAAGGAATTCAAATAGAAAAGAGACAAAGTTGGGCCAATTTAAGGCGCACTAATAGTGAGAAATATGTAGATACTATAATGTGATGGCTGACATTAATTCATTCCAGTGATAAATGTAGGGGGTAAAGGAAAAAAAAAATATATAATTTTTAATAAATTCGTATAAAAGGGTGAAATATATACCCAAAGATAAAATTCACTGCTCTCTATAAATTGCTACCACAGTATATAATGGACAGGGAGCCTTAGGAAAATTAGATAAATAATGCCTTAAAGTGAGGTCAGAATAGATTAGAAGTTGGTGATGGTGCTAAAGTAACATATTAATAAATGAATTATGATATAATATAACAAAACAAACAGCACCATATACTATTGATATTGATAGGCCAGACACTCAAAGGAAATTCAGCTGGTAAATTTGTAACAACCTGGAAGGAAAATATTTATTGTGCCAACATTGTAACACAATTGTAACAAAATTGAATGTAACAATTTTTCCTCATTCCCAGTAATGCAAGTATGACCAGACTGGAGCAGAGCATGTTAAGAAAAATATCATATAGACATGTGGACTGAAAAATTATTATCCATCAGGTTCTGAACTCCCTAGTCTAAAAAAGCATAAGCTGTCCCTAGAGAGGTGCCTAGCCACCTCACGGCGGGACTTCACTCCGTGACAAACGGAGTATATATGACCCTATTCTACATCTAAGTGCCCCATGATGAAACTATATACAGGTAACCTGAATGGATAGTAAAAAATAATGGAGCAATGAACAATAAAATCAAACAACAGGGAAGCCGAGGTGCACCTCGGCAACCCCTTACCGCCAACGCGCGTTTCACCGTCTGGCTTTGTCAAGGCTGGTGGGCGTCATGTGCACCAATGGGACACACGGACCAAAATCATATGGTCAGGAAATGTGACGTCCACGGACCTCCTACATTGCATTGCATGCAAACAGACGTCACAATTTACGTCTTCAATTAAACATGCTTGGGATAAATATAAGGGTATCCTAAATTGTAACCCAAATTGAGGGTAAATAGGGTCTAGGGTCAGTATAGTTTTCAATAAACAAATGGGCAGACTAGATGGGCCATGTGGCTCTTATCTGCCGTCACTTTCTATGTTTCTATGTTTCTAACGCTTGCAAACAAAAGGTAATACATACAATTAATGAGCAAAACAGTAGTTCGGCAATGTAACAACTTATATAGGTGTCCGCTGGATGCAATTATCAGTAATAAGCAAAAGTATAATAGAAGTATGATACAAATGACTGTCTATAGCGGACCTGCTAGCTCACTTACAGGAAAAAAGGAGAAAAAGGGCACAATAATATCATTTCAAATATAGAGTACATAATACAAAGAGTTTTTGTGATATAATATGTCAATAGGAGAAATACCAATGATATGTCCAAAAGGGGTAGTTATTGATAAGGCTAACATTAAGACATATATTCAGTTCCCCATTAAAAACCTAAGGGACATATCAGTCTGGAACGCAGATTGAGAAATAGAGGCGTCCCTAATTCTTATAAGACACTTATACAAAAAGGGGAGATAAAGGCCATTGATATTAATATATCCATAACAACCTTAATATTCATTAATGATGGGGACCCTTAAAAAGTAAAACCCTATAAAATTGCCTAATTTAGTGATATTAACTATAGGTGATTTAACATTTAAGCATTTCACATCTAACTAATATTGTTTATAAATTACAATCTACATAGGGTCTAGTGGATACCACCGCTATTGTCTCTCTTTGTGTATTGCACTGTGCGGTCCTACATGTAACCAGGTTCCGCATTTCTTGTGATTTGGGAACCGCTTACAACTTTGAATTTATTGAAGGAATTCAAAGTAGGGCACAGTGAGCTCACTGATGGATGAATAGGAGGTTCGAAGGGTATAAACGCTGGTAAACTCTGCACATGCACACCCTTACTAGCGATTTCCTCAGAGGGAGATGATCGGTAGTCCTTGTAGAACTCCTTTTAAATGATTAGTGCAGGTGGTGTTCCTAATGCAAATGGTTACACATGTGAATTTTATTCCTCATGAGCAGACTGTGAGGCAATGAGTATGCAGTCTATGGAAAAGTGTCTTTTCATCACATTAGTCAAATCCATCAATGTAAGGATATATAAACTAGTCAATAGGGACTAAGAGACACTTAAAATATCCATAAAAACCTGAGTAGAAGGATAAACAAAAGTTAAATAAAACTATGAAATAAGAAATAGAATATAATAAAGAATAATGACAGATTTGATGCATGGCTAGCTAGCTATGTCCCCCACCTAAATTGAAACTACAGCTAAGCTGCTTAGCATCTAGTGCCTAACTGGCTACCCTAAGGATACTTCAGATCACCTAACTGAATATTGTGGTGGAGAAATGGGGACATATGGACTCAGAATAAGATCAGAGAGACAGGCAATATAAATATATATAATTTGAGGGATCACAAATAAAATTTAAAATCTTAAAGGTAGGGTCAAACATAGATATTGCACAAGATCCTAAATGTGTAGATACACACACAATTGCGCACATATACACATATAAAAAGAGAAATGGGCTACCTAACAATACTTATGTACATAGAACTTATATATTTAGTGGGTCTAAGACAATATTGGCATACAGCGTACCTTAGTATGTATAACGACCAAATAAATACCAAATAAATAGGGAAATCCCTTATGTGAGGTCCACTTGCTAACTTTTTGGGATGCACACAGTCCTAACTAGGTGTTGTTCAATTCAATTGTATTGTTGAGGTCATTGGGGTACAGGGTTTTCAGATTTAATATCCAGTAGGCTTCCCGTCTACATAATTTAATGTAGTGGTCACCTCTTCTTTCTGTTATTTCTATCTTTTTGATGATCTTAAGTTTAAGATCTTGTATCCTGCCTCCTTGGCACCTTAGCATATGTGACGATAGACTATGCTGTTTAACAATTTTTATGATGTTCCTCTTATGTTCCAAAAATCGTGTATTCACACTTCTCGTGGTACGTCCCACATAGGGCATTCTAAAAGCTATATTACATAGGATGAGTTACAGTTGTTAAAACCCTTCATCTTAAAGACTTCTTTGGTGGTGTAAGATGCAAAATCAGTGGAGCGATGTACAATATGTGGGCACATTAAACAACGTGTTCTGCCACACACATATGTCCCTATTGGGGGGTTTGGGATCCAGTTTAGAGCTGGCTTGGTTTTTTCCATCTTAATCTTTTTTAGAAAACTTGGAACCAACATATCCCTCAAATTTCTTGATTTCTTAAAACCTACTTTTAAGTTATTGACACTCTCCAGATTCAGTAAATCGTCCGATTTTAGAATAGCCATATTCTTTTTAATAATTTTCCTAATTTTATCTGCATGGCTGTTAAATTTGGATACAAAGTATAATTTCTGATTACCTCCTTCATTAATGCAAAATGACTCCTCTCTTTTCTTATTTTTATATTGTAAAAGGGAATCCCTTTCTAAAACGACTACTTCGTGCCTAGCCTTAGACAGTAGATCTCCCGGATATCCCTGTATTTTAAAAGCTCCCATGAGGATCTCTGACTGGATCTCATATTGAGTATCCAGTGAGCAATTTTTCCTCATTCTTAACATCTGTCCCTTGGGTATGTTGTTCTTCCAAGTTCTCGCATGTCTGCTTTTATAATTCAGGAAGTTGTTGCAATCCACCTCTTTCCAGTATGTTTTTGTGTGTATTAAGTCCTTTTCCACATATACAGTGATGTTTAAGTAGTTAATTGATGACTATGACTATAAAACTCTGAATGGTTTCAACCGTGCCATCCCATACAAAGAAAAGGTCATCAATGTATCTGCCATAGAGGACTAAGTTGCTCCTCTGTCGGTCATCCCATATGAACTCTTGTTCAAAACGGCCCATTTATAAGTTGGCAAAACTAGGCGCAAACTTAGTCCCCATGGCAGTACCATGCAACTGAAGATAAAATCGAAAATCAAGCAGAAAATAATTGTGTTCCAAAATGAACAACATAGAGTCTAAGATGAATTCATGTCTTTGTGCACTGATAGTATCAGACTTTTGTAAAAATGAGTCTATTACAATGATACCCTCACGGTGGGGGATGTTGGTGTAGAGAGACTACATCACACGTTAATAACACATAGTTGGATTGCCACGTAACTTCTTGAATCATGCTCAGGAACTGGGTGCTAGCTTGTATATAAGATGGAAGGGATACCACAAAGGGTTGGAATTGGGTATCAATAAAAGAGGACAAAGCAGATGTGATAGAACCTATACCTGCAATTATGGGTCATCCTGGGGGTGAGGTGGTACTTTTGTGGATTTTTGGAAAGTGGTAGTATGTTGGAATCACAGGATAGGGGTCATAAAGGAAATCTAATTCTCTTTTAGAGATTGCTCCCCTATCTAGAGCTTGACAGAGCATACACCGGCACTTGACCTGAAATTCATTAGTAGGATCACTAGGGAGCATCTTATAAAACTTCCCATCTGACAATTATCGATGGGCCTCTTCGATCCCGATCCTGGAGGACAACCCCCCTCTTATCTGCCGGTTTGATGATAAGGGTCTGATCTTTCATCAGTACTTTTAATGCTCTTGTTTATTAAGATTATCTCTCCCAGGGTTCTCCTGTGATGTTCTACATAGGCACTTAAAATCCTCCAGGTTGTTTCTATAAAAAGCCTCCACAAACGCGCCCTTATGCTGGAGGAGATAGAAGTTAGACTTCTTCCTCACTTGTTTAGTCAAAACAATATCCTTAGTTTCAATGTTATCCCCTGGTAAGCCCTCTTGGATAGTTGGTTCTTCCCAAGGAAATCCCCATTATCTATTGCAAGGGTCAAAAGTGTATCCAGTGCCTCCTTTTCATCCTTTTGAAATGACTCTTTTTGTTTCTGTGATGTGAAGAACCTCTGTCTGCACAAAGGGTCTGATCCAGAGCTACGACCGCAATCGCGTAGCGTACGTTCGCCCGGGCGTAAAAACTTTTACGCCCATAACACTCCCATTGATTGTACCTGCTTACGGCGGCTGAACCCCACCCTCAGATTTTCCAGTTTAATGCGTCGCAATCTTGTTTATTAAGATTATCTCTCCCAGGGTTCTCCTGTGATGTTCTACATAGGCACTTAAAATCCTCCAGGTTGTTTCTATAAAAAGCCTCCACAAAAGCGCCCTTATGCTGGAGGAAATAGAAGTTAGACTTCTTCCTCACTTGTTTAGTCAAAACAATATCCTTAGTTTCAATGTTATCCCCTGGTAAGCCCTCTTGGATAGTTGGTTCTTCCCAAGGAAATCCCCATTATCTATTGCAAGGGTCAAAAGTGTATCCAGTGCCTCCTTTTCATTCTTTTTAAATGACTCTTTTTGTTTCTGTGATGTGAAGAACCTCTGTCTGCACAAAGTGCAGATGAATTTATTAAGGTCTATAAAAAGATCGAACAGGTTCGGACCGCTCACTGCAGAGAACTTTAAACCTTTACTAAGGAGGGAGAGTTGCCACTTGGATTTTGTTTTTTAGAGGAAAGATTAAATATTCCTCTGTGTTCCTGTTCATCCTTTGGCTTTTGGTGGATTTTTCTTTTCCACCTCCTCTACATCCTTTATATCTAATTCTCTGTTCCTTTTTGGGAGCTCCCTGTTAACGGGGTACATCTGTTTGTTAATTTGATATGTTCTTTCCACAGACCTTTCTCCAAAAAATCAACATGAGTTGCTGGTAAATGATTTGTTTGTTTTGGAATGGCTCCTTCTTTGAGATATTTCCTGCTCTGGGGGGCTATGTCCCTTTGTTCTCCTGTCTCTTTCCTCTCCTTCCTTGAGGTCCCCTCTAGGTGTTCTAACCACTCTCCCCATGACTCTTCCCCTTTATTGTCTGGATTGATGGTTTCATTTTCAATGGGCTCTATAAGGGAGATTATTCTTTCTCTTTCACATTTTTCATGTTCTCCATTGTTCTCCCTTACATTTTCACCTAAGGCTTGGGTTGGCTGCCTCTTGATTTTACCTATCAACTGCCTAGGGACGCCCTTTCTAGCCTAATCAGTTTCAACATTGTTCTCCCTTACATTTTCACGTAAGACTTGGGTTGGCTGCCTCTTGACTTTAGCTATCAACTGTCTAGGGCACCCTTTCTAGCCTGATTAGTTTCAACATTGATATTAGTAGGGTCATGAATATTAGTCTTTCGTTTAAAGTTGTTATTTTTGTGCTGCTGTTTATTCTGATCTGGTGGGCCTCGAGATTTATTATAACCTTTATATTTCTTTTTATTGTAGGTTCGGACCTTATTATTTTCATAGTCTTTTTTATTCCTTTTTGCCTTGTCTTCCTTTACTGTAATAGAGGATCTTTTAAATTTATGTAGATTATTATTAACCTTATCATCTTGTTCTTCATAACCCTTCCATCCTTTGTATTTCTTAATTTCTTTCAAGAATGTGTCTATCTCTTGTTCTAAGGTATCTCGTTTTTTAGCTCGATCTTCTATGAGAAGTTTCATAAAATGAAATGAGCAATTGTCCAATGCATTATTCCATATTCTGAGAAATTCACTCTTCTTTGAAGGAGCATGATTTATATAGTCTCTGTCCTCTCTGAATTCTTTTATTGGTAAGATACTTATCAAGTGAAACTATGTCCCACCAATGTCTAGTTTTTTCCTTACATGCTTGTTTAAGTTTAAAAAATGATTTAAACATCTTATTTTCTTCCTCAGTTAGGGATTGTGTGTCAGTACTGATGCCATAATTATTATGGCTTAGATATTGCCGTCTTCTCATGGTTCTTTCTTCTAAACAATGTAGACCTGACATAGTGACAGTGTTCTATTTCTTATTTCAGAATTTTATTTAACTTTTGTTTATCCTTCTACTCTGTTTTTTATGGATACTTTAAGTGTCTATTAGTCCCTACCGACTAGTTTATATATCCTTACATTGATGGATTTGACTGATGTGATGAAATGACACTTTTCCATAGACTGCATACTCATTGCCTCACAGTCTGCTGATGAGGAATAAAATTCACATGTGTAACCATTAGCATTAGGAACACTACCTGCACAAATCATTTAAAAGGAGTTCTACAAGGACTACCGATCATCTCCCTCTGAGGAAATCGCTAGTAAGCGAAGAAACGCGTCAGAGTGTGCATGACCTAAGGAAGCGGTACCGCTGACCCTCTGACGGTGGCAGGACTCCGGACTGTATCGTATTTATATTTGATCCACGAACTGCGAGTAGCCAACGATTAGAGGAAGTCGGTTTACACATCACTTTTGTCTGATACATATGCTACTCCAAATTACATATCTTGTGTCATCCAAGGACAACCTTTGAGAGGAGGCTAGGAAACACCTACACTAAATACCTACACTTACAAAGGGATTGTATGCTAAAATAGGTTTGATATGTGAACCGACTAGACTGAGAATTACCAGACATGTGGGGTATAATTAAGCATTTGAATGCCAGCACTTACATACAAGAACCAATAACAATGTACTGGTATGTATATATATATTTATTAGCTAATTTACATTGAAGAAGGTAATATGTGTATTTAAATAGAAAGCAGGCATAGTGGACAAAGCAGTATGTCATGTAAGAAAGATGTAGAGTAATGAAAATGTGCTGTAGGGTGCAACATCAACATCAAAAATGACATTAATGTAGCACAAGGCACCCCACAGGCAAACCAATTGCTCACATATTCAGTAGTCATCTGATGAGGCATAAAAAAAAATCCTCTGATCTATACCTATTGATAGGTCTGGTTGGTGCACTAGAAACCTCAGATGACCCAGGTCACTAGATTGCCTGTAAAGGTCCTTCTAGCAGTCCTAGATGATGCACACACAAAGTAACATATCAATCTGACACATGTCCACCAGCTAACCAGCTTACCATGTCCAAGTAAGCACTTGAAAGCACAGTCCCAGTTCTAGGGCATAAGATGAGACTCTTTGCACTTTATGACGTGATTCTCCAATGGTGTCATCTCCTCTCGTGTATTGCTCCACTCCTCCATCCAAGTTATTTATTCATTACAACTTTAGTGTTAATGGTCCATATGCACACCTAAGAAGCAGGCGCTTCTTATGTGCGTATCATTAGTAAAGGACTTAATACGCATGCGTAGTAGGTCCTTTTTGCAATCTATGTACCATTTCGATACATAGATTGCCTCTGTGCAGTCTTTAAAGACCACACAGAGAATATTAGGAAGAAAGAGGCGGGGTAATGCTGCCTCGGGAAGGGATTAGGTAGAAGTGGGAGGAGGGTGGGATTTAGATTAGCTGGGGAGGGTGGAAGATAGCATGGATAGTTAAGATAGCCCTATAGCACTCGTAAGTTCCATAAGGTACCTAAAACCCAGGGGGAGGGGGGATAGGGGCAGGACGGGTGAGTTAGGTGTGGATCTGTCCGCACCTAACACACCCGGATTGCCCGGATGTGGCCAATGACTTCAAGGTCATATATATTCAAATCCATAGATTATAAATATACTGTTTTTTAACTTTGAGTTAGATTTTTGTATATCAAAAGGGAAAGTGGAAAGAAGAAAAAACACAAACAATATTAGACATAGCCTATGTATGTGAATTTCAGGCAATTGTGTTACAATCTGCAGAACATATGCATGGATCATTTGACACGACGGCAGCATGTTGTGAGTGAGGAAGTTTCAATGTGAATGTACTCTTCTATTTTATGAATACTGCAGTTTACCAATTGTACAGTAGGTGGCAGTAAAGGCTGTCGGACGTTATCATGTGTAGTGTTCAGATATTGTCATTAGATTATAATTAGTAATAATAAAGCCAATACTTGGATATAAGGTATGTAACTGTTTTAATTTTAGTAGAGTTTATTGAAAACAATACAAGAAGAAATACTTAAAGGAAAGATAATACAAACATATGATCTTGTATAACTCCCCAAGGTTAATTCAATTACAACTGTCAGCAACTCACATACAAACTTTTAAATATGTGTAAGTAAGAGTTTAAAGAAATTCTTCAAAACTGTTCCAAAGCATTATTCACTTTGTTTAATTTTTGATTATTGTTATCCTTAGGTCATTGGGCCAGATTTACCAAGCTGCGAGTTGGGAAAGTAGCTGACATTCTCTATTATGTAAAAAGAAAGGGAGAGGTAGAATCTGATTGGTTGCTATGGGCAACATCTCCACTTTTTCAAACCTGCAGCTTAGTAAATCTGGCCCATAAAGTCCTGACATATCGGGGTCTATTTACTTACCTCAGCGTTTATAAATGAATGATGTTGATCCAGGCTCACTTCTCCTCACAGCGAGCCTGGCAGCTTCGTTTGTGATGATCTCCGGGGTCATTTTTTTTTTTTTTTAACATTTACACACATATGTTTATTCCAGCGGTCTCTCCATACATGCTATTAGGGGGAGAAATAGAGGGGTATATGGGGACATTGCTGGAATACTTACTCCTAATGTCAGCCTGAGCGGTCGAGACTTTTCTGCCTGGGAGCGGAGTGTAATGAAGCACCAACCCGCTCTGGAAAGAACGGTCCGGCGGAGACCCCTGATATTTACATGTATCGCCATGAAAACTGCTATTATCCATGGCAATCCATTGTTTGTAAATAACACAAACTTCATTGTCATGCCACAATGCCCATTTTCATGTGAATATGGGAATTATCGCATGAAAATTATCTTTGTAAATAGACCTCATTGTGTAGTACTTTTACAATGAGGCTATCATGACATACTGTAAACAAATGACATACAAGTTCCCTGACCTCCCGTGCTGACAGAACTTTCCATCTTGGCTGCAATTGGAGCTCTGTTAGCCGCCTGCCAGCACGTGCTGTTCTACTCTGCATGTTTCTAGGAGACTGAACTTGAATCCTCCACTGCATGCGCAGTGTCTTCATATCGGAACTCTGAAATCTTCAGTCAGACGTGTCATCCAGTCAGGTAAGTTTTTCATTTTTCTTTATTTTTTTTACTGTTATTAATATTTTAAATGTATTTATTTATTTTAATAAAAACAGAATTGGAAAAACAAACTTTTTTATTTTTTTTATTTACATTTTTTTTTTAAATGTACACACTTTTATTCCAGCGGTCTCCCTATACATGCCCCCCTTTTACTCACCCTAAGTGTAAAACTCCGATCCGGCATTTCATAAATATTAGGAACATTCTTTTCAGAGTGGGTCGGCGGAGAGCCCCGATATTTAAATTGATCGCCATGGAACCTGCTATTTTCCATGGCGATCCATTGTTTGTAAATATAAAAACCTTTATTTTCATGTGATATGAAAATGGACATTATTACATGAGAATGAAGTTTGTAAATAGACCCCTGACGCAGCTATGGAGATGAAAGCTGTAACAATGACAATGCAGCTGCCAGCTAAATTAATCGCTATGTAATTCCTATTACACAAAGAGCTGCCTGTTGGCTTTATTTACTTTATTTACTTAAAAAATTTTTTTTTAAAATTTATTTAATTTTTTAATGTACACACTGGTTTATCCAAGTGATCTCCTCATACATGTCCCCCCTTTCCCTCCAGGGAGGATATTTAAATAGATCGCCATGGAAACTGCTATTTTCCATGGCTATCCATTATTTGTAAATATAAAAACCTTCTTTTTCATGCGACACTTTGGTGTAGGAGTGATTTAGGGCATTGTCGTACAATATTATATTTTCTCAGATGGTGTCAGGGAATGGTGAGGATTAAATGTATATTCTGTAGCAATGGGTATAAAATAAGTGATTTGTGAATTGTGCTGCTAACAGGTACTATCTATTTGCAGGTTATGAACTGCAGATTAACAGCAACAGCTGTATGGGGAATATGACAATGCATGCTAACAATGCAACATGCTTTTTCTTTTCTATTCTAGGCATGAATACAGCAGTGGAGAATTTCCAGTTAGGCCCATGAAGTACATTCCTTTTTGTCCTGCTTGCTGGCCAGGTAACAAAGAGCACAAAGGAGATGCCTGTTTCAGTCAATCCTCTAAGGGGTCCTGGTGCCTGCATACAGTCACTGTATTGCATATCTCTAAAATTGGCAATGCTTACATGTTCCAATCTTTATTTCTGCCCTCACCTCCCACATACAAGAAAAGCTCTAACAAGGACCAATAACATGGAAACTCTACTACAGGCTTTGAATTACTGGTAATTAAAACTGGCCTCAGTTGTCTGGAATATAGTTGTATTTTAAATGAAATTGATTTAAACTAAGGTGCATCTTTATTTATACATAGCTTTTTATTAAATCATGTTCACAAGACTGCGAAATTTCTCTCATGGTTAGAGAATGAAAAGTGTTATTGGAAAAATAATGCAGCTCTATTTTATTTGATGTTATAGATTAGAGACCATTAGTCTCTGCTAACTTTGCCCTGAATCATAGTTATTGCTGCTTAAGTGAATCAAATAAAAAGTTTAGGGCGCGTTTGAACTTTTTAAACTTTTTTTTTTCTTTTATATTGTGTATTTTTAATGTCTTATTTAATGTGAACTTGTGAGAAGGATAAAGACTGCTAAATGGATCTAAAAAATTTTGTAAGTACTAAGGATGCAAGAGGGCTATTGGGGAGCCTTGAATTGACTCCTGCCTTTTGCAGAACAGCAGGCACCTCTTCTGCACATGTGTGTTTCAAAATATCTACAGCATAAATCCAAGCTGAGTTATGTCACACGCACAGGGGATATTTTAGATTGCCTACTATATGTTTTTTTTTTATTATTCTAGCCATTCTACCAGAATTTAAATTACTACTTTATTATAATGTTTCAGAACCTTTGATAATTGACCATAATTAATTTTTTTCTACTTTCATGTTTTCCAGGGGATAGGGTTATTTTTCAAGAAAAACATTATCTACACAATGACAAAAATATATCTGAATGTGCCTTCACTGTGTATATTGGAAGCATATTTTATGAACTGGTACTGAGATTGTAAAAGGAGAAAAAGAAACTCCTATAAATTACATTAAGAGGAGACAGGATAAGAGGATAATGTTTTCAGAGGAGCAGAAGCAGATATAAAACATTAGAGTACAATTTTTAGAGCACATTTATATAATAGGTGTCAAGATGAGAGAGTACATCTAGGAAACACTGCAGCAATGAATACTGCTACGAACACCAGAAGACAATGTTAAAGGAAGTATTATTAAAATTTACCATATTAAAGGTCTTGCCTTCATTATGTTTTAATAGCTGTTTAGAGGAGCCAGTAAAAGCAGTCAGCAGGATCTATTACAGATTTGTAAGAATATGTTCAAATGAGCATGTTGGTAAAGTACATCCTCATATTTCCACTTCAGAATTTACCCCTTCACCACCTTATTATACTGTTTGGCAAACGTAAGACACTTTTTATGATTCCAAAGCTTGGTTTCCACAATCACTGTGTTATAGATGCCTGTTATGCACCAATATGATAGGATTCTCAATCCTTCCATTAGCAGCCTTTTATCTCTCTCTCTCTCTGCTCCCTCCTTCACACTTGGCCTGATCCAGACTAGGTTGTAGCTTAGCGCATCTCTGCATACCTTCATATTGTGCATGCCCAGAACAGAAACACTTGCAGTTAGAGGTGATTCACTGCTAACTTTGTCCTGGGATGCTACAATACGACAATTGTATAAATGTATGCCTTTAAAAGAGTGAGAATTTTTTTTTTCCTACAAAAAAACCCCATAATAGTTAGACATAATGCTATGGACATTGCCTAAGGAATTCATTTTCAATCTCTCAATTTACCCAGACTTTTATCCTCAGCAGTACTGTGTTCTTTTATACATTTAAATGTAATTAATTTAAACACACCTCTGCCAAATCCACCAACTTCTATAAGTGCTCAATATTTTTTTCATACTTAAAGGACAAGGAACCTGATTAAGATTGAAGAGCGATTTCTGTACACACGGATTTGCTAAAGTTGGCACACAAGAGGCTAGTGCACTGCCATGCACTGCCACTCTTCTTACATGCAGAATATAGCTGACTTCTGTGTCCATAACCCTACTTTAAGGTATCGCTGTGTGTACAGAATAGCTTGTCTACAGAAGTGCTTATCCCAGCCCATACTGTACAATTTGAATGCCTACTCCCGCCCACATTTTGTTTCCTGACACCCAATTTACACATGCCGCATGCATACGTTGGCTGACATTATTAATTCTGGATCAGGCCTAAGTTTGATAAGATCAGACATGAATTGTTATTCTCCATCTCATGTACTAACACACTGC
>WWET01001245.1:397496-411085 GCA_011038615.1 Limnodynastes dumerilii
TGCTGAACCACATTCCTCCACACTCTGGCACCATGCCCTTATTTTCTACCTCTTTCTCTCACTCTTTCACTCTCTCTTCCTATCTCTAACCAAACATTCTCTGATCAGTCCAGTTATGAAAAAAACAAAACTCTGACCCCAGCTCTCTCTCTCTAATGTTATTCTATTTCTCAGCTTTCATGGTCCTCAAAGCTGCTTGAGAGTCTTGTCTGCAATTGACTTATGTTACTAAGAGTGGTGCAGAGTCTAACTAGGGCCTTGTTTTCACTAGAGCCCCTGCTGGTGGGGATAGGCTGGACTGCAGGACATCTAGCTGGTGGCATTCCCCGAAGGCGACACTCAGAGAGGAACAGAAACAAAGGTGGAAAGAAGTGTGAGAGAAGAACAGAGGAAGGAAACTCAGAGCGGTAACTAGAAGAGAGATCTAGAAGGGACTAGCTCTAACAAACATCACAGAAAGACAGATGGAACGAATGAGGGCATGCACAGAGAAAACACCACAGGGGTGCCAGACAACCAGAACCAGAATAATAGACTAGGTAGGCACAGGATTAGACACCAGATAATAAAGAAGAGAGGCAAGGGTTAACTGGGCAAGGGTTAGCACTCAGAGATCACAAAAAAAAGGTACAAGGCAGAGAACAAAGGAGAGCTGGACACAAACTAGTGAACTAGAGCTATAACCGGCAGAGATGAATATCACTGCTGGAGCTTATAAGGGGACTGTTGGCTATTGATTGACCAGCAGTCCAAAACAGGGGAAATGATTGGTTGGAGTCATGTCAGTAATAATAGCGGCCAGAAGACTGTAAAAAAAACAAAAAAAGAGAGTGCAGAGAGCACTATTAGCAGCAGCTGCTGTTAACAGACATGTGCAGGCCATGCATGGTGCAATGACCTGCAGGGAATGATTCCCACATAGGCACTCGCATAGGACAGCAAGGGTAAGTTGCAAATAAGGTAAGAACTTACATATTGCCATGATTAGAGTGGCAGCATGTAACAGATTACCCACTTACAGTACTATCCTTGCATAAATCTTCTTGATCTTACCTTGTACCTCTAAACCTATCTGGACCTCATTACCTTGTACCTGTATACTTGTTACCTTGCACCAGTTGATTAAGTCTTTCTTCTCCTGCATTCTGTTGTGTGTGTTTCCCTGAAAACCTTTGTATCTGGATCTGGTGTCCTTGTCTCATCTGTAAGTCCAGCTCTCTGCTTTGTCCAGTCTGTCAATCCTATTGTGCTTGCTCAGTCCCTGTCAGTTGTGATGTCTGACTCCCAAACCATCCTTGCTAATGTAGGTGTCACCTACCATTAGTCTATCCCTACCATCAGGTGCCCTAATGACCCCAGTTAGACTCATGCCTCGTGTGCACCAACCTAACACCTACTTATCTAACTGCTTTAGCAGTCTTTTCTGGTCTCACCTCCCCTGCTCTTCCTTTTTCTGTTTGGGTACTACAAGGCTCTGTGTTAGGTTTATTGCTTTTCTCTATTTCTCTATTTGTACAGATGAGGCACAAATTTATTTACCATTCTTGGGACCTGATTCACAGTTAAGAAGCTGCTGCTATTTGCGTTCATATATTTAAGAACAGTTAAACTGGTCATGCGTAGTACCCTAATCTATGCAATCTATGTAGAATTTAAGATTGGTGATCTCTTAAGAGCGTTTTAAAAAGCCATTCATAATGAGATTAGTAAGAAGGGGCGTGGCAGGCCAAATAAAGAAGGAAGTTAAGAAAAGTGGGTGGAGGGAGGCATTTAAATGGGGCAGACAGGACATGGTTTGCTAAATATGTGTACTTTAGCAGACATATACACAGGAAGATAAGGCTGTCTTTGGCCTTCTTAAGTCAGTTAAGAACAACAAAATCGAGGGTGTCAAGGAGTTGTCATGCGTATAATTGCGAATCCATTCATTCTTACCTTCTTAACTGTAAACATGGTCCCTTATCTCTAACTATCTTGGCCTGCTTAACTGGATGATTATTTGCCATTTTATCTTGGATGCACTTTTAAATTACCCACCTGATCTCTCTATTTCTGTTATCAACACAGCAATCAGTCTTACTCATCCACCTTACTATCAAGGAGTTATCCTTGACTTCAAGCTGTCCAGTGAGTCCTACATACAATCTAAATCTAAATTCTGTTACATACATATAAGAATCTGTTCTAGAATATTGAAATTTCTCACACAAGTAGCTGCAAAAGCTCTCATTGATGTATTGATTGTTGAAATGCTCTTCTAAAGGTTACCCAATCAGTCTAAATTGCTTTAAGCAGCTAGACTGCTTTTCCTTGAAATCATACTTCTAGGGCTTGTCCACTCTGTCAGTCTCCACAACAGTTGTCTGTATTTTGACCTACAAAGCCATTAACAAAACTGTCCCAGTTTGGTCTCTCAGATCTTAACAGATTTGACAACTCTCTTCTATAGTTTTAAATGTTCTGAGTCCCAGTTACAGGTTATAAAATTATAGTTAGCCCTGCTACTAACATTGCTGTATGACTAGATCGAACAAACCAATCAGCACTTTTGGCATACAACCTGGCTGGTCCATTGTGTGATGTATTGTACTTACTCTTATGTATCAAACCCCAAAGTCCTATATATTGTAAGCTTGCAATCAAAGTTCCCTTACCAACCCAATATGTTTTTGACTACTCAGATATTGTTTTTAATTATTTAAATTATTCATTATGTCTAAAATTGTAGAATGCTCAATATATGTTAACTAACTAACTAACTAACTAACTAACTAACTAACTAACTAACTAACTAATACCATACAGTATTAATCACAGAACCTGGATAAAAGCATAGAGGGTTTAAAAGTTCAAAAGTTATAACAGCAACTAAAGACTATAGTTATTATTACACATTATTACACATGTTATTTAATAGAAAATACTGCTATAAAAATAGTGAATGCCTTACTCTATTAGCAAGAAAAATGAATAATAATAAGATTAACAATTTAAAAAAATCTCTGCAATTAAATACTGGCTAGGTAAAGAACCCATTTAAGGATTAAAAAATGGGGGCAATAATTAATTTAAGGTATTTAAAAGAGTACCTTGTATTATTAATGCACATTAAAAAATGATATACTTTATTCTTCTATTTAAGCAGCATTTCATTACATTTTCTTAATAAAGTCTTGTTGCATATATTTTGTCTGTTCCCGCCACACAGGCTACAGTATTAGAATTTCTTATCCTAATCCTTGAGTAATCTTTTGGTCAAGGTTTTCTTGAAGAAAAAAAAAATACAGATACTGTTTATTTTAGCTAGATTCCATTTCTTTAAATGCTTTTGGAAATTGTATTCGTGTCAAGCTGACATCATATTTGGCAAGACACTCTCTGCTCTGACTTCATTCTTTTCTTTTAATGTTGCTCCTTTTTCCTTGTTATTTTAAGAGAAAATACCACTAAGCACGAACAAATGGAGACATACACATGCTATGGAAATTGTTAAGTGATCTCTTGATATATGACATTGTGTCTGGAATTCTGTTCATAGAAGAGTACAGAACGAATTGTGTTTTTTTTTTTTTTACATTAATTAAATACATTATTAGATAACCAAGTCTGAAACAGCAGAAATTGCACTGGTGGTATACAAATCAAATACATCCACTTCGAAAAAGCATTTTTATGGGTGTTCCTTGATTTCTCAAACAAGCAACACCATTAAAAATTCCACTCTACCGTACAACCACTTTTCCACCTAAGTCATTTTGTTTTTACTATATTTCTATAATTGAATGAAGTCAATCTAGTTGCATGTATTGATCTGTTAATACTGTATGTGATGCGAACGCATTCAGCAATATAGTTTGCAGTTGCTTGTAATCAATCACTATCTAGCAAATAAATGTGATATCACCTGGTTATAACAGTATTTTAAAATATATTTTCTTTAAAGTTCTTTGGTATGCTTCTTTACAAATAAACATCAATTGTGCTTTGGAACTGTGCCAATCATATCAAGTTGCTACTTATTTGCTGTTAATAACTAAAATTGTCAAAACGTCATGACATGATAATATGTCATAGGTGAGACAAATGTGTGTATTTCTTTTAAGTATGTTTTTCTTCGTGTATGCATGCCAAGGAGTTGATTCTGTAGCTTTAATTGTTCTTCTAGCTTCACTTATGCTTATGCCTATAAAATTTAAAACCAACAGCCACATTTATTAAAACAAATTTGATGATCCATTCATAAAAAAATCTGCCAGGATATTTGCCCAACTCTTCCCATAACAATATTTTGCGGTTATGTCATATATATGCTGTATATAGGGGAATATAGGGGAATATAGATCTCTATTAAGAGGCATAATTTGATCACAATTAAGGAGGAATAAATACTGTTTATTACAGGGCAAATAGTATATATATTGGACCTTATATCATGATGAAACACAATTAAGGAGGAATAGAGGAGGAATTAAGGAGGAATATACAGTAGACAGCCATATTATATAAACTAATTAGAGCACAATAAAGAGCTATTTTGTGTTGAATATTGTCTACCTACAGCCAGCGCAATCAAGGACACAGACACCACTACACATAACATTAATAGTAGTGGCTGCTCTGATTATAAAATTAAAAGAATAATAATGGGTGGTGTCCTTTGGAAATAGGAAAGCCCTATATTTAACAATAAGATCACCATCCTAACATAGAGATCATAATGGTGAACTAAGTTCTGTACGTCTGGAGATCTGTTGGGAAATATCTGGCATGTGCATTGCCAGAAAATCACCTGACTTCCGCAATCTGCTATACATCAATACACTGATAGAGCGAATTATTGTTATTGTGCTACCTCCATCCATTTAGATACCAGGCCTGAAACGATAGCTTAGAACAGGGATATAAACATACATCAACAGTCTATCCTGATGACATTTCACGGGTGTTTGTTGCGATTGTTACCTTTAGGTAATTTGCATATTTACATTATAGCGTAAATGCACCAATGAACTGGACCAGATTCAGAGATGCGTGTGTCAAAAGTATGCAAATATACATGCGTGCGTAGCAAGGCAAATCCCATGACACTCCCCTAGCATGGACGGGTTTTCGGTGACTTACACTTCCATAGGGTACCCTTAACTATACGTGTGTACTGACATGTGTATGTTACTTACGAACGTGGGTAAGGGCCTGATTCAGAGGCTGAAAATAAGAACTTAAAGTTACACCTGGGCTAAACCATGTTGATTTCAGGGGAGTCAAATTTCATTTGTTGCAACAGTATTATAGTTAAAAGGTGATGTTTCCCAGCTGAAGTCTAATTAGCAGTTTAAAAGTGAAGCTGATCAGGTATCTGTGTGCAATAAGTAAAAGCAAAGCATTCTCCCTGCATGCATAGAATAAAATTAACTTGACTCCCCCTGAAATCAACATGGTTTTGCCCAGGTGTAACTTTAAGTTCTTATATTCAGCCTCTGAATCAGGCCCTACATGACTAACTATGCCCTCAAAAGCTCATTTTAATGCCTCCCCCCACCCAACTTCATGTAATTTTACTCGTACGAAAGACAACCACGCCCCTCCGTACATATGTCTCTAAGTGTGATTCAGAAGTCCATGCCTAATGGACTTCCGTGCCTAAATCCTATGTAACTGGTGTTAAAAAAGTTACTACGTATACTCAGTTACTCCGCTCCTAAATATACACATGGGAAACCACGCAAAATCGTATCTGTGAATACGGTCCCATGTCTGAAACAGGAGGCAAATTTTAAATGTGTAGACAAAGTAATAGTTAAGGTGATGCTTATCTCAAACAAAATTAGGGTTTCAAGTTAAAACATTTCAGTATTTGTGTTCTATTTTCCCTGAATGCCAAAAAAACTAAAGTTCCTTTTTTATCCCTCACATTGCAACAGGTTTTTTTTTATCATGACGGCTCAAATGGTGCCACATATCGCTGAGGTCAGAGGCGGATCTAGTGAGTTATGGGCCCAGGTGCAAAAAATATGCTTTGGCCCTGATGGTATCCCAGGTAACCCAATGGGGAGCTTCGGCGGTGCAGTGATACCGGCTGTGGGACTTGTATCAGCATGGGCCCCGGTGCCGCTGCACCTGTTGCACCAATGGTAGTTCGGCCCCTGGCTGAGGTCATGATTTCAATTCCTGGACTTATCTGTGTGGAGTTTGTATGTTGTTTTTATGTCTGCATGGGTTTCTTCTGGGTTCTCCAGCTTCCTACTACAATGTCTACTACAACCCTAGTCTGTGGGTGTTATAGGGAATCTAGACTATAAGCTCCAATGGGGCAAGGGCATGTAATAGGATGACACTATATAAAATCCTGTTAATAAACAGATATTTTGTTTATTTATATGTGTTGCTCTCAACTCTAGCTCAGTTCCTTAGAATGAGGGCCTAGTTTAAATATTTGAAATACATAGACTCAATCTGTGAACAATTTAAAGCTAATCATAGAAATTAAAAAGCTTTACTTTAAAGGTTTTTTTTTTCCAAAAATTATATATTATACATTTGCCAAAAGACACAGGGGAAAAGGCTTAAGGAGATGCCTCTGTAGTGACCCACGATTGCACAGGCATTTATTTGTTTGAAGAGGGATTACAGTAAGCTCTCTTTTTCACTTGATATAACAGGCGCATAGGGTATGAATGATAGTTTTATGGTTAATGTACTATTTGGCTACAGCTGCGCACATATGAATTATAAAACTGCATGCTACAGTACACATGATTTCTTCCTGGCTGAAATGTTTACAATTCATGCATACAATACATAAAACGGTGCTTTATATTGTGTATATTTAGGCTAACCTATTCAGTACACCAGCAAAGTCCCAGTGTTGCTTAAGCCACCATAGATTAAAATAAAAATACCTGAGTACTTTTAGTTGGACACTCCCCTCACATGGCCGTATTGTCGGTGACTTCCGCCTCCATAGGGCAACCTTAACTGTACGTGTGCATTTACGTGCGTATATTACTTCCTTATGTGCCTCTGTGTATCTAACTAACCGCGCCCTCAAATGGTCAATTAAATGCCTCCACCCACCAACTTTCCCATAACTTTGACCGTACGGATTTGAACCACGCCCCTCCGTCCGTTTGTTCCCAAGTGCGATTCACAAGTTCGTGCCTAATGTACTTCCATGCATAAATACTACGTTAATTGCGTAAATAAATTTACTACGCATGTGCTGTTACTCTGATCCTGAAAATATGCACGTTAATCCACGCACAAACGTATCTGTAAGTACGGTCTAGAATGGTTTAGTTTGTTACTGGATGATGTCAGCATTTTCTTTCCTTTGTTTCTGTTAAAGCAGATTAGTCCTGTCTTCATATACTTCTTTGCATTTACCTATAAATTGATGTATACATTTTATTGCATTTGGAAGAATGTCTGGGATATTACTCCATGCATAAACGTATCTGTAAATCCGGTCCAGAATGGTTTAGTTTGTTACTGGATGATGTCAGCATTTTCTTTCCTTTGTTTCTGTTAAAGCAGATTACCCCTGTCTTCATATACCTCTTTGTATTTACCTATAAATTGATGTATAAATTGTATTGTATTTGGAAGCATGTCTGGGATAAGCAGCTGAGAGGGGGTGTTGGTCCAAAGCATCTGTTTTGGATGCTTTAAGGCAGACCTGGGCAATGTACGGCCCGCGGGCCACATAAGGCCCTTTGGCAATCCCAGTCACACGGCTCCCCCCCTTAATCTCACACAAACGGCAACCGCGGCTCTCCGCCCACAGGCTCCCTGCACCACACACTATGCTGTATCGCTAGGTCACAAAGACACTGCGATGCAGCTTAACAGTTGAGGCCCAGTAACTGCCCGCAAGTCGCAAGATACAAAGCCGCAGTGCACGGGCAGTCACTGCCGGCGCCCCCCACCCCCTGGGTCCCTAGCAACCAGCACCTGATGAAGTGTATCCCGCGAGAGATGGCTTTGCCCTGTCACTTCCTGCTTAAACTTCGGGGTGCTTTAGAGATCCCGTCAGACCGGCATCCAGGGTGAGTCCTCTTTGACCTACACCACAATTCATAAATTTACATAAATATTTACACAATATTCTTAAACTTCTGATTACCAGTAGCATCTTATCGAAATATATAATTTGCTGCTTTTTATAATGGGAGAAAATTAATATTGAGCATAATTAAGTTCAAGTTATCATTGGTTCGGCCCTCCAACACAGTTCAGATTTTTTATGTGGCCCCCTACAGAAATTAATTGCCCACCCCTGCTTTAAGGGGTGCCTCCTGAGGTAGGTTAGCTCTCCATTTAAAAACATTGTTGGAGTTAGGACCACCATCGCAGCAAGGTCTTGATAGTGGTTAGTGGCTTACAATATATTGCAAATATGTGTAACCAACGTTTATGCATTTTATTTTACAGATAGAATGGTATTGTCACTGGTTTAATGTGCACTAGATTATCTGAAAATGTATTATTGTTTCTAATTCCCAATTCATCCTTCACAATTGATATACTATTATTTTGGATATAAGCATTTCAGCAGATAGATAGCAATTAATATAATTATATCAAATGCTGATAATTTTAATAATGAATGTTTCATGTCCCCTGCTAAACAATATACCAAGTGTTCAGTTGTAAAACTAAAACATTGTGGGCTGTATTCAGAGATCCGTCTGGCGTTTGGATCGCAAATATACGCACGGACGGAGAAAGTAACCCTTACCAAAACCCCAGTCACTCTCCTTGCTAATCCGTGCCCACAGAGACTGCCGCCTCCATAGACCAGCTGTAACTTTCCGTGGCCTTTTCCGAGCATATGTGTCCTCTGTCCGTTCGTATCTTTATAATCGCGCCCACTTCCCCTAATTTAAATGCCTTCCCCCGCCCATTTCTATGTAAATTTTAAAACATATTTTTCCGTGGGAGATCCGTACGTATTTACCCTTGTCCGATTCCGTGAGGCACTTCCGTGCGTATAGTCTACGTGAACAGTGTATAAAAAGTTACTACGCATGCGCAGTTGAAACGTACTTAAAAATACGCACGGATAACGGAGAGAAAAACGAATCTCTGAATACGGCCCTGTATCTGTAAAAGAAACTGGTGTCTCATCAAAGCTGAACTGAGAGTTATTAAACTGAATGTTACTACTGGTGCGCATGCGCAGTACTTACCAAAAGGCGATTTTACGTCTCCACCACGCGTAAATTCGCTAACAAGCGTTGTTCTAGATCTGACCCAATGTTATCAAATTGTACAATACAGAGTTTTCTTAACCACTTGCATAAGGAAAACAAGCAACACTGTAGCAATTATGATAAAAGTTATTTTTTTCACTCAACAATCCCCTCTTACTCTATACTAAAGTGTTAATAAATATTTACTTAACCAGTGATTGTATAATAAATTAATTGTTAAAAATTCCCTTTAGAAGATAACAGTGTAAGTCTATCACTTAACAGTTCCTTCACTTATGTCTAACTCCACTTTACTCTGGTCACAATTTCTGAGTGGTTCTCTAATGTCTCTGTCACTCAGATTTTCACACCAGTCTCTTTCTTAAACTGCTCCCCTCCTTCCTTGAATGTGTAAGCACAGTTTACTCCCACTCTCACCTCCAGTTCTGATACCTCTCCTTTAATCACTGATTACCGCTAGTTTTCTGCAGCTCTCACACTGTCTCTTACTCAGTTTCCTCTGCTACCTCTGATCTCCTACCGTCTCCTCTGTCACCTCTGGCTCCTCTCTCTGTCACACTTTCACCTCCGATCTCCTGCTGTCACCTCTGGCTCCTCTCTCTCTGTCACAATTTCACCTCCGATCTCCCGCTGTCACCTCTGGCTCCTCTCTCTGTCACTCTTTCACCTCTGATCTCCTGCTGTCACCTCTGGCTTCTCTCTCTGTCACTCTTTCACCTCCGATCTCCCGCTGTCACCTCTGGCTCCTCTCTCTGTCACTACTGCTTCTGCCGCCTTTGTTTTCCTGCCGCCACTCTCCAGCCTTCCTCCCGACGTACTAAGATCTCCAAAGTCTCCAATCTCCTCCGACAGTCTCCGGCTCTCTCACTCTCTCTATGTTACTCCTGCTATTGCCGCTACTGACTATCTCCCTTACAGTCTTTCTCTGGTTCTCTCTTACTATTTCTGCAATATCTCTCTCTCACAACTTATACTCCTAACCTCTCTTTTCTCACCTCAGCTTACACGACTGATTTTCAGCTGCTCCCCTCACACACTGCCTCCAACAGCCTTTTTTCCCGCTCTTTTCTCACAGACCAACTGACTTTTCTTGTGCCTCAACTGAACCCTCCAGCACTCCCTTTGCGCTGCCTAGTGCGTCTTCAGTCAGCTGATGGTTGCTATGCAACCACTCATGCGCCGCCGCACAATTCTCCCCACCTTCATCCTGCACTACTCAGAATAGCCCCAGTTCTGGGGTATTACACCACCATCGCAGCAAGGCCTTGATAGTGGTTAGTGGCTTATAATATATTTGGAAATATGTGTAACCAACGTTTATGCATTTTATTTTACAGATAGAATGGTATTGTCACTGGTTTAATGTACACTAGATTATCTGAAAATGTATTATTGTTTCTAATTCCCAATTCATCCTTCACAATTGATATACTATTATTTTGGATATAACCATTTCAGCAGATAGATAGCGATTAATATAATTATATCAAATGCTGATAATTTTAATAATGAATGTTTCATGTCCCCTGCTAAACAATATACCAAGTGTTCAGTTGTAAAACTAAAACATTGTGGGCCGTATTCAGAGATCCGTCTGGCGTTCAGATCGCAAATATACGCACATACGGAGCAAGTAACACTCACCAAAACCCCAGTCACTCTCCTTGCTAATCCGTGCCCACGGAGACTGCCGCCTCCATAGACCAGCTGTAACTTTCCGTGGCCTTTTCCGAGCATATGTGTCCTACGTCCGTTCGTATCTTTATAATGGCGCCCACTTCCCCTAATTTAAATGCCTTCCCCCGCCCATTTCTATGTAAATTCTAAAACATATTTTGCCGTGGGAGATCCGTACGTATTTACCCTTGTCCGATTCACAAGTCCGTCCGTGAGGCACTTCCGTGCGTATAGTCAACGTGAACAGCGTATAAAAAGTTACTACGCATGCGCAGTTGAAATGTACTTAAAAATACGCACGGATAACGGAGAAAAAAAACGAATCTATGAATACGGCCCTGTATCTGTAAAAGAAACTGGTGTCTCATCAAAGCTGAACTGAGAGTTATTAAACTGAATGTTACTACTTTTCAAACAATTTGCTAAACATGTTAATCTTTTTAACAGAAAAAAGAACTATTACAGCAGTAAAAACTACACTAATATATAATACAGACTTGTAATACAGCTGGATTTAGTCTTTATATACATATTGGCTATGTTCCATAGTAATGTAGCCTGGTAAACAAGAGATTGAATTCTATTAGAGTCTCATGTAATCATAATGTAATGTCAACTAGCCGTGTGCTGTGTTTCTGAAATATATACATGCATGTATTAAGCTTGCTACATAGCAGAGAGTGATGGTGCTCTATATTTGTTAATTGACAGTACACATTACTGAGAATACCCTGTCAATAAATAATAATAAATCATATATTATTTGCTATTGCATGATATTATGTTCTTCAGTTAACATTAACCTAAAGTGTCCTACATGGGAACACTGATACTGAGATATGATATAACTAAGTCAGCGTAACTGCAGTAGGACATATAAGATCCACATTTCTAAAACCATAGGTGGCATTTTACGGTCTAAAATAATACCCACAAAAATGGTCATTTTTTATAACCTTGTATCACATAATATAGGACATGATTTAGAGTTTAAAAATAAGAGAGGAAAGTTACTCCCGGGCTAAACCTTGTTGACTGCAGGGGGAGTCAAGTTAATTGTATTATTTGCTTGCAGATATATAACTTTAAATTACTTTCTGCACACAGATACTGACCAGCTTTACTTTACACTGTTATTTAGACTATGCTGGGAAACGCCAACTCTCAACTCTAATACTGTTTGCAGCAGATGAGATATGACTCCCCCGCAATCAACATGGTTTAGCCCAGGAGTAACTTTCCTGTCTTATTTTCTATCTCTGAATCAGGTCCATAGTGATTAAACTAAATTGCAAATATACAGTATATTACAATATATTTCTGTATCCAACATACTTCCATACAGATGGGGGATCCAGAGTTAGAAGTTATTGTACAAAAAAGTGCAATTCTGCTCCTGGCCTGGACTTACAATGTTGTAAAGTGAAGGGTCCAAATTAGAGATTATACTGGCTGATTTTGCTTATTACGCAGCAAAATATTTAAACCCTAATTTTGAGCTAATCTACAGAACTGTCAAATCCTTCTGTTTGTACATTTAAAATGTTTTAGTTTTTTTAATTACTCCTAACTCTTCTATTTTTAAGAATCTAGGGCACTTTTTAAGAAGGAGAATACGAATACGTTCTTTCCCCTATACCGTCCTCTCTGGCTCCTTACAATATCTCCCTCTCCCGCATGTGTAGAAGCTCATTTCTTATAAGACCTTACTTAAGAAGCAGCAGCTTCTTAAGCATGAATACGGTCCATAGAGCCTGATCCAGACCCAGACACATCCATCCTTTTGTAGAATCTTTTGCACAATTTATTAGGCATTAGGTGCGATCCACAATACAGTCAATCATCATTTAACAATGCAAACGTAGTAAAAATATAGTCATGATTTAAAAGAACTTTAAAATAAATAAAATTAAAATGTATTTATTATTAAAAACCATGACGTAGGATAATGCATAATCAGCAATCCCATTTTGTTTTGCATTCAGTCAGTTAAATGTAGAGATGTTCTCTGATGCCCGTGTTTTGGTTTTGGATCTGTATTAACGTCATGTTTTGGTTTTGGTTTTGGATCTGTATTAACGTCATGTTTTGGTTTTGGTTTTGGATCTGTATTAACGTTGTGTTTTGGTTTTGGTTTTGGTTTTGGATCTGTATTTTTTTTTTTTTTAAATTCCTACAAAATGCTAAAATCGCATAATTTGGCTCTTTATTGTCCCTATATTATTATTTACCCCATTAACAATAATTTGCAGTAATTTCTAGTCAATTTTGAGCACCTCACAGGTAACAATATTATTTTCATGCATCTTAGGCCAAACGCTGCAGCGGGCTGGCTTGTTACTTACTATTACTAAACAACAGAGCAGCGGCACAAACACACACTGCAGTTTATAGCACATCTATGAAACATTGCCACACAGCAGTGGCAGAAAACAAAAGTAGTGCAAGTACTATAAGCGTCAGCCTGACAAGGGGAAAAATGATGCAGAGTAATGTGTCAAAAAACAAAAACAGTTTCCCCAATAAACAGAAATACTAAACATGAATAAAGAATAAATGATTAAACAATACATTTCTATACATTAAAACTAACTAATGTGTCCCTGTGTGTTTATTAAACTATTGTGGTGGCCACCGTGTACTAACTAAACCTAAGGATAATGTATAGTGTAAATGTGTGCAAAAAATATAGTGAAGTAT
>WWET01001246.1:6450-20303 GCA_011038615.1 Limnodynastes dumerilii
CGCTGATCCGCTACAGTGTGGGAGCCCCCTCCCACACTGTACACTTTACATGCTTCCCCCCGCCTGCTTTAGCGGGCGGAAGAGAAGCACAGCCCATTTGAACGCAAATTCTTTAAACGCTAGGATTACTATAGTAACATCTGGAGGGCGCATGCGTAAATCACCTGACGATATTAAATCTGGATCCGGTCCACTGTTATTTAGACTTGGGATAGGAAACATCACCTCTCAACTCTAATACTGTTTGCAATAGATGAAATATGACTCCCCCCTGCAATCAACATGGCTTAGCCCAGGAGTAACTAGGTTCAAGCACTTAACTAGGTCTGGATCCAGCCCCTTGACTCCAAACTTGCTCCATATCAAAGCACCCCTCACCCTTATTCCTACCCCATTCCAGCATGCTCCATACTTTCTGACACCCCTCACCCTTATTCCTACCCCACTCCCGCATGCTCCAAACTCCCTAACACCCCTCATCCCTATTCTTACCTTACTCCAATGTGCTCCATACTCCCTGACACCCCTCCCCTATTCTTACCCCATTCCAACATGCTCCATACTTCCTGGCACCCCTCTCCCCTATTCTTACCCTACTCCAACATGCTCCATACTTCCTGACACCCCTCACCTGTAGCACCTATTCACACAAACCCTCTTGCCACAGCGTGAATCCATGGCAGCCGGCCCAGAGGAAGGCAGGGTGACTGACATATAGGAGAGCTGCCCTTCTGGGCACCCCCTTTAAGTCACCTAAGGGTGCGCCCATGCAATTGCATGGGTTGCTTGCCCCTAAAAATGGCCCTGCCCACGCCACCTCCCCCCTTTTGTTTTACGCACCTACGAACCTAGGGTCTAAGGAAGAAACCTTGGGCCTAACCTAAGAAAAATACCCACTGACTTCTCACTGCCCCACCCTCCCCGCCTCATTTAAATCCCTTCCCGCACCTACTCTTCTTAAAAACTCATAGTGGCTGCCATGGCAAGCCTCTTTAAAGGCCACACATATTCACTCTACGTACCTAAGTGGAGCTGGAGTTTCTGGTTAGGATTGTTACTGCTTCAAAATATTCAATTAATAAAATGTTTGTTTTTTCCAATATAAATGAAAAGACCTCTTATTATGTTTGGAACCCTTTCCTAGGTGTTGCATTTAGATTATAAATATGTCTTGTTTAGACAGGTCAAGTAGGGTGGTGTGTTTGTGTAATTGTAGGTCAGGTCTGCAGAAGATTCTCCTTATAACTTAAAGGGTTGGTGTAAATAATAACTGATGATTATTAATCCTTATATTACCATAAAGTCACCTAGGTGACTAGACACTTCACTAGATGAAACCAACTACATTATGTGGGATGAGATGAATGAAAAGGGATTTTAATTCAATTGCATTAATTAAATCATGCATTTATTTAGGAAAGTATGGAAAGCTGTAATTTACTGCCACTTACCACCCTACTAATATAATGACCTTATGTAATGAAATGTCATGATGGATATACTTAGTAATTTATAATTTCTTCACTTACTTTAAGAAATGTATATACTATATTCATAGTACAGACAGGTATAAACTATTTATCACTTTATCATTTGTCCTCCTCTGCATATTCTATACAATTTAAAAAATATATTTTTTAACATTTTAATTGCACGTCCATCACCATATTTCTTAATAAACCAGGATCTATTTTTACTTAAAATTTAAACTTGAAATATTGGTAGGTGGCGCCCAGGTAAAGGTAATGGGTATGAGCAGATGGATAAGGAAGTGAGCTGCAAACTATCCCCAAGAGTCACTTGAATATATACACAATGCAAAGAAACGGGTAGATTGCGTTCCAAAACTTCTTAATGGAAATAGTGTAGGTATCAGTCTTATAATGTATGCTGTTGTCTCCAAAGGCACTTAATATTTTATAGATGCAGTGGTGTGTCCATGTTACATGCAGAGAGTGAGCGACGGCGGGCGTTATTCAGGATCAGGGCCATTGTGTGGTGTATTGGCTGCAGATAGTAGCACATTTTTATGGTTTAATCTTACTACTAGTTTTGCAATCTATGTAGGATTTAAGAACAGTGATCCCTTAATAGTGATTTTCAAATGAGATAAGTAAGAAGGGGAGTGCCAGGCCATATTAAGAAGGTGGGTGTGGGGAGACATTTAAATGGGGTTGACAGGGCGAGTTTTGCTAAGTATGTGCATACTTTAGCAACTTAAGTAGAGACATATGCACAGAAAGACACGGCTGCCTTTAGCCTTTTTAAGTCGGTTAAGAACAATAAAAACGAGGGCCTGTCAACTCAAGGGAGTTGTCATGTGAATACTTGCGTATCCGCTCATTCTTATCTCCTTCTTAACTGTGAAAGTGGTCCATCATACTGTATATAAAGAAGTTTTACACGGTATTTAAAGAATTAATAATATTTTTTATTATTATTACTATTAATATTATTATTATTATTATTACTACATTACCGTATTATTTATTTATGAATTTATTTTAATAATTTCAGTAGAATCTACAGAAAATTTAACATTTCTGTAGTATTTGATTAATATGGTATTTTATTATATGTATTTTTTTTTTTAAAGCCATTGAGGTTTTCAGTAAAATGTGTGTGCTTCAGTATGGTGGCTGTCCATTGTGTTATAGTAAGAGGATAAAAGTGCAATAAAATAAAATGGGACTTTTATTTATATGCTTTAAAGGTAAAGTTAGCTTGATCTAATTATATATACTTTTTAAATGCAGGCATGAATTTTATTTTTCTTTCTCTAAAAAGTGTCGTCCGCATATATCCAGGTAAACAAAAAGATACAGACTATGCATTAGTAAAATAGATAGAGTTGTATGACCTTTAGAGTCTCAGAACATATTGCTTTTCTGAATATATTTACAATACATTACAATTGTGGCATTTAAAAATATCAAAAAAGTCAAAAGGAAATACATTTCAGTGCTTTACTTTTGAATGAAAGTAGTTATGCAGATATATTTAATATTGTTTTTTTCTATAATCAGTGATAGCATGTTTTCAAAGGTTACATTAATCACAATAGGAAACCATTTACATTGTAATGCACAGCTTTAATGTTTACTTTTAGTATAGTTGGTTGATGTTTATGTATTAATAAAATAACGGACAGAGTGCAAGCCCCCAGCCCCCAGCACTCCCCTGGAACGGTAATAATTCTGGACACTAACGTGTCTAGAAGGCTACCTTAATAATTACCACTTGATCTGCGTCCATACAGACACAGATCAAGTCATAATAGGGATTCCCCGCCACCGAACCCTCATTTAAATGCCTATCCCGGCCTGTATAGTGGAGTTACGGCACTCGTAAATGAATAGTCAGTCCCTTCAACGTACCTATAGTCGTACGTAAATTAGTGCTTTACAATTCTGACACAGGGGAATTACGCAAATTATTGCTTAAGTCCCCTGTCAGGCTTAATTCTAGATCTGTGACATGGTACTTTAAAAAATAACCCCCTTCTATTTAATTTTTGACAATTGCCACTTTTTGTCATAAAAGCAATAATTTTATTTTTTATTACAATATATATTGTGGATTTACTAAGCAATGGCAGGCACATTGATTTACAGACTCCAATATACCTACAAAACCAGATATAAGTATTATACATTTTATTTTAATATTATTTATTATTGAGAATGATAGATTAATGAGGACCCATAAGTAAGATTGTGACATATTACCAGCGGTTAGCTTGACATGCTGTAGATCACTTTAATGCTGGTCATTTTGATAAGAAATAAATGTTTTAGTTATGCTTTATATTTTCCCTTACTGTTACCTGGTTAACATAACACTTGCATGTTTTCTCTATCCAACTCATATTTACCCTCAGTTCTGATACTAACACTGTTTTGTGACTGGATTATACAGACCACTAAGCATTTAACAATGCTACCTGTCTGGTCCAGGGGCGGAACTACCATTGGTGCAGCAGGTGCAGCGGATTTGGGGCCTATGCTGATACAAGGGCCCACAGCTGTCATCACCACACCACCGAAGCTCCCCATCAGGTCACCTGGAATATCATCAGGGTCAAAGCATATTTTTTGCATCTGGGCCCACAACTTGCTAGTTCCGCCTCTGGTCTGATCCATTGTGATATATAGCACGTCCCCTTCATCTATTATACCCGGACTGTCCTATAGATTGTAAGCTTGTTATCTTTAAAAAGAAGCGCAGTATTGGGGTGAATCTATAATGTTCTAGTAAGTGTGACATTTTAGTGATCAATTGGAATCTCTCTTATTTTCCCTTTTCACTATCATCCCCATACTCTCTCATCATATTCTCTGCTGCTCCCTCTTCCTCTTTATTCTCTTATAATCATCTCCCCACTTTTACAGCTCTACCTACTATCCCCTATATACCCCTTCCCCCACTGCTCCCTCTATACCCCAATCTCTCCACTGTTCTCTTTTACCGTATGCACACATGTGCATATCGATGTTGTTGGATGCGCCACTCACTAACAGTGGATATTGTCAGTGAGAGAAGAAAACAGTCAATAACTAGTGGAGTGGGGGCAAAACCTGGTCACCCCCCTCTAAATCTGGCCTTGCACTGATTACATTTATTGCGGTTTAATAAATAAAAAAAATATATAATTTCTATGCTACAAGTCATGCTACATTTACATGTCTGCATTCTTAGCCGGGACAAGACATGCAAGCATTTTACCATTTGTGTGATACTGCAGTGAATTATGAAATAATGACATATATTTTAGAGCATCTCCCTATAAAACTAAAGTAAAAATATATTTTCTTGACAAAACTGGTCTCATTTCGCCAATATGTACATCACTCAGACCAAGAATTATACAATTCTGTCCTTCTGGCAATACTTGCATCAATAAAACATTCAAAATGCAGAAATACACATTTCATTCAGAGCAGTGAACTTTTTTCTTTTCAAACTTGACTGAAGACAAGGCATATTTGTTTTTCAAAGCTGGTTTTTTTTAAGTACTCTGGAGTTCAAAATGTTCTTTACACACCTTACATTTCCATTTAAGAAGACTTTTTATATGAAATGTGCTCTATATTTTAAGGTATTTCAAGAGGGCAGACATCATTTTCTGCATTATTTCTTTTGTTTCAATCCACTTCAATATGAATGGAATTGCTATTTCATCAATGAGAAGTCAATTACTGGAGTTGATGTCACAGATGGTGAAGAGTTGTATTATATTACATTTTATATCAAAATAGACATAAAACTATCCCAGTTTACAGCAAGTAAAACTCTTTATTTTCAAAGTACATTAGTTAGACTCTCATTTAAGTATTGTGTTAGTTTTTACACTTTTAATGTTTTTTTTTCCAGGTGCTATATGTCTCATGGTTCTATTTCTATGTAAAGTGACAAACTTTTTGAAAATAATAAATTATTTGATTATTTGTGGCTATATATATTTATATAGCTAATACAGTGGCACTCAGAGGACCACCCTGCTGAAAGTAGGCTTAATACAAAACTTGGTAAGAGCCAAGATTGAAGATATCGTTGTCTCGGACCATGCATCCATATTGGTCTCACTCCACTCCCAAGCTCTTCCTTTAGAAAGAGATTTTGGTGGTTTCCTTCGTATCTGTATAATTTTTCAGATTTTAAGGCACAAATGGTAGCTCACTGGGGGGATTATGTTGATACTAATTTAGAGCACTGGGACAATCCTGTTTTTTTTTGGGAGGCTTCAAAGGCGGTCATGCGTGGTCACATCATACGTTATGTTTCTAGAAAAAAGAGACAAGAGGCTGAAAGCTATGAGGCCTTGCATAGAGATGTCGTTGACTCCTTTCAGGTTTACCTTAATGATCCTCTGGACAGATTGTATGAGACATATGTTCAGGCTCATCGTTTGTTGGAGGGCTTATTGACAGCACAAGTGCATTCAAATATAGATTATGTTCGCCATAAATATTATAGGTGGGGTAACAAAACAGGCAAATTACTAGCCACTATATCCAGACCGTGCACAAAAAATACTTTATAACCACAATTCGTCACAGAGAGTCAAATCAGTTGAAAACATCTACAGCTAGCATGCAGGCTCACTTTATGGAATATTATAAGGAACTATATCAGGCCTGTCCTCATGACTCTCTTTTGCAGTCCCAACTCCAACTGGCAGATCTGTCCCCCCTTTCTTCAGAGCAAAATTAGTTGCTTAGAGCTGAGGTCACAGCAGATGAAGTTAATGGGGTTTTTCCTCTTTACATCTGCACAAAGCCCCGGGACCTAATAGCTTTTCAGGAGAATATTTCAAACTCCTTCAGACAGAGTTAGTTTATTGTTTGCTAGAGTTGTTTAACACTATTTTAAAGCATCAACCCCCATATCCCTGCTTTAACTTGGCAAACACAACACTCATCCCTAAGCCTGCCAGGGACCTTCAGAAGACTGAGTCATACAGACCCATATCACTCATTAATGTAGATGATAAAATCCTTAGCAAAGTTATGGCTAACAGGTTGCAGCTCTTTCTTCCTGAGATTCTCACAGACCACCAGGTGGGATTTGCCCAGGTAGACAATCTGTCAAGGCAATTCGAGCAGCAGTTGCTGCAACTATAGCTTTGCAGGCTTGTTCCAATAACAACAATATACTACTCAGTTTGGATACAACCCATGCATTTGATACAGTGATGTGGCCACATTTGATTGCAGTGTTAGAGGTTAGGCACTTTGGGCTGGATCCAGACCTTGTTAAGTTCATGAACTTAGTTTCTCAAGGGCTAAACCATGTTGATTTTAGGGGGAGCCAAGTTAATTGTATTCTTTGCATGCAGGGATGTATATTTAAATTGCTTACTGCACACAGATACTGACCAGCTTTACTATCACACTATCATTTAGACTTGGGTTAGCAAACATCACCTTTCAACACTAATACTGTTTGCAACAGATGAAATATGACTCCTCTGAAATCAACATGGTTTAGCCCAGGAGTAACTAAGTTCATGCACTTAACAAGGTCCAGATCCAGCACTTTGACCCAATTTTTGTAAATTTTATTTGCTATTTATACACTGACCCCAATTCATGTCTGTTGATAAATGGGTCACGGGGCCCTCCAATTCAGATGGAGAGAGGGACTAGGCATGGATGTCCCCTATTTCCTCTCCTATTTAATATAGCTATTGACCTCCTTCTCTGTATTCTCAAGGATATGGGAGAGTTTGAGGGAATAAAGATTGGACAATCTAAAATCAAGATTTCTGCATTTGCTGATGATGTCCTTCTTTATGTGGGAACCCCCAAGTCAACTCTGAAACTCATCCTTGAAATGCTGAAGAAATTTGGCAGGATTTCAGGATTTCAAGTTAATATGACCAAATCAATAGCCTTCGCATTACATCCAAGATGTATCTAGACATCCTGGAGTCTAGACTTTCTTTTAAATGGGCCAGACAGCACATAGACTATTTTGGAGTAAAAATAACAAAAAACCCTTTACTTCTTTATGAAGCTAACATCTCTGCAGCCATTAGGGATCTATCACATGAGCTGGAGGGGTGGAAATCTTTATCACTTAATTAAAATGATGCCAGTTTAATTAAAATGATTTCTTTCCCCCAAAATGATGTACTTACTTTATACACTCCCCTTAATTTTTTTTTTTTTTTTTAACAACAATAGTATTTATTGAAATTTTCCGGGAAAATAAAATAAAACAGGGTACAGAAGGAAGAAAAAGGGGAAGAGGGGGTACATCGCATCAATACAAAACATACATAGAGCAAGATACAATTGACAAGGCATCCTACATCTATAAAACCATCTTATATGGGAAGAGAGGGGGAGGGAAGGGGATGGTCCGGCCTAAGAATTACTCCGGGGAAGACCCCAGAGCTTTGGATGAGCTGCTGCCAACGTGGGGATATAGAGTTCCGAAGTATAAAGAAATACGATTAAGGCTCAGGGGGTTCGTTGAGAGAGAACTGCTCAACGTTCAACTGTGCAGTGGGGGAAGGGGCTGAACGCCTCCTACTCTCCTCCCATGCGTAGTCAGACCATGGCAGCCAGCGGAAGTGCGGGTTCGTTGCAGTAGCTGCGTACGGGGTTCCAACCGTTTCCATAGTACAATTGTGCTGGATTTTATCATGTAATTTGGACATACACGGCTTTCCTGGGTTTCGCCATAATTGGCCTATACTGGCCCTAGCAGCAATCAATATTTGCCCCAGCAGGTACTTATGTTCACTAGGGAAGGTTGGGGGGAACAAATGCAGTAAGGCTACCGAGGGGTCAGGAAGGATAGAGAGTTTAAAAACCTTAGAAGCAAGGGCAAATCCCTCCTGCCAGAAGGTTTGATTTTTGGGCAGCTCCAAAATACATGCAGGATATCCGCCGTCTCGCCGCAACCTCTCCAGCACATACTAGAGACCGAGGGCCACATTTTATGCAGCAATACTGGCGTGAGGTACAAACGGTGGTAAAGTTTGAAAAACATTTCAATGTGATTAGTACACTTAGAACTTTTGTGCAACCGTTGAGAGACCTGAGACCATTGCTGGGGGGTAAGGGAAAACCCCAGATCTATTTCCCACTGGGATTGTGCCCGTGTTTTAGCAATGTCAGTTGGGGTGGTTAATGTTAAATACCAGGAGGAGATAGCCCCTCTACTCACATCACCCGTAAATTTAGCCAGTATTGCCGGAGGGGGGGGACGTAGAGTACCCAAGACCTTGTACTTAGAAGTAACCCAGTGTCTTAACTGCAGGTACTGGAACGTAAAGGTCGGTGGCAGACTGAATCTATGGGCCAGGACATCGAAGGAACAAATAGTGCCCGCAGTTGCCAGTTCCGAAACCATCTCCCATCCTCTAGAAACCAAACCAGAGACTGACAAATTGGGGATAATAAAGGACATCGCAGGCATTGAGATATTGTTAGTCGGGAGGGTAATGCCGAGGCGCGTCGCCGCTATTCTATCCCATACCCGCAATGTATCAATCACAGACTTCAGTTGAATTGGAAGTACTCCTCTATCCCCCCCGGAGACCCAGATTAAATCAGCCAGAGGGAACCTACCCAGGGTACTTCTCTCCAGGTCCACCCAAGGCTTTCGGCCAGGAGGTAAATGCCAATCCCTTATCTGTGCCAGGAGGGAAGCCTCATGATATGCCACCAAGTCAGGGAGAGCTAGTCCTCCCAATTTTTTGGCCAGAATCAATCGCTGATATGCTATTTTTGGAGCTCTCTGTTTCCAGACATAAGACATCAGTAACCGTTTAAATTTAATCAGATCCTGCTTAGGGAAAACATATGGAATACAGCGAAATAAATAAAGCAATTGGGGGAGAAGAGACATCTTAACCGCCGCCCCCCTGCCCAGCCATGAGATCTCAAAACTACTCCAGGCGGAGACTAGAACACTCAAATGGCTGTACAGTGGAGTCAGGTTAACCTCAAACACTCTATCCAATGAGTTAGGGACTTGAATGCCCAAATAGGACAGGGCAATAGACTTCCATGCGTATTGGAATCTAGCTTTTAATCGCTCTAGCACCCTAGGGGAGACATTACAAGGGAGCGCCTCAGTCTTATTGGTATTAAGTTTATAATAAGACACTGCGCTATAGCTAGACAGGATCTCATGTAAAGGTCTCAGGGAGGCTTCCGGGTTAGAGGCAAACACCAACACGTCGTCCGCAAATAGGCACAATTTGTGAGTGGTTTCATGTATCCGGATTCCCGGGAAGGATTGGGACTCCCGAATACGGTATGCTAGGGGCTCAATAGCTAATGCAAATATCAGTGGTGACAAGGGGCACCCCTGACGGGTGCCATTAGTTATATCAAACGCAGGGGAAAGGAAACCATTGCTGAAGACCCTAGCAAAGGGCCCCCTGTACAGTGCCAAAACAGAGCTCAGAAACTCCCCGCAGAGCCCAAACTTCTCTAAGACCTGCTCCATATATTTCCAATGGAGCCTATCAAAAGCTTTCTCGGCATCAAGGGAGAGAAGAACCAGCTCCTCCCCCGACCTCGCCACCCAATCAATTATATTCAGGACTCTGCGGGTGTTATCCGGGCCCTGTCTCCCCACCACAAAGCCCACCTGGTCCGGGCTAATCAAAGAGGGTAACAAGGGATTCAATCGATTAGCTATTAATTTAGCGAAAATTTTAAGGTCCGTATTGAGTAATGCTATGGGCCTATAGTTCTTGCAATCTGACACGTCTTTACCAGGTTTGGGAATTGTTATAATTTGGGCCTCCAGCATCTCCCTAGGAAAGGTGCCTAGGTGCGTGACTTGATTATACAGATCTGCCAATAGAGGAGCTAAATGGGAGGAGAAGTGAGCGTAGAACTGATTAATGTAGCCGTCCGGGCCAGGCGCCTTATTTTTAGGGAGAGTCTTAATAACCTGTGCAACTTCCGTCACACTCCAAGGGGTGTTTAATGCTTCCCGTTCCAACCGGGGTACCGAAGGAAGGTTCATGTCCCGTAGGTACTCGGAAATAGCGGCCGCTGAGGGTTGGGGCGTGGAGGGGTCATTCTTTAGATTATATAATCGGGAGTAATAATCCGCGAATATATTTGCGATATCTGAAGGGTTCAAAACTTTCCGCCCACCCGCATCTGTCAAACATTTAATACGGTTACACGCTTGTTTACTCCGCAGTTTACGCGCCAGGAGCCGCCCCGCCTTATTACCCGCTACATAATATTTCTGGTTTAGCTTAGTTAAGGCCGCCTTAGTGCGTTGTAACAGGTGGGACTGTAGTCTGGCCCGCAGATCTTTAAGTTTTTGTTTGTTAGAGGAGGATGGGCAAAGCTGGTTATCCCTCTCGACCACCTGAATGTCCGCCTCTAGATCTATCAAAGTCTTAAGATATCTTTTTTTCAAGCGAGCACCTATCTGAATAGCCGCGCCCCGGACTACCGCCTTTAACGCGCACCAGTGGTTCGGCAGGGAGGTATCACTTGGGGAGTTAGTTTGCAAAAATAAGTGGATAGAGTCCTCCAACGCTTTAAGAGGTTCTGGGGAGTTCAGCAAGGAGGCCTGAAGTCTCCACGGTCTAGGGGGGATTCTGGATATGCGTAGGTCCCATGACCACACCACCGGTGCATGGTCCGACCATGTTATGGGGAGGATATCAACTGAAATGGAGTGCTGGAGGGTCCATTTATCTACCATAATCAGGTCAATGCGGGAGTAGCTATTGTGTACCGGGGAATAAAACGTGTAGTCTCTGGAGGAGGGATACAGGACACGCCATGTGTCGTACAGGTCAAATTCTGCTGACAGCTGCCCAAAGGCGCCCGGGGGGCCTTCCATAGTGCGGCCGGGCGGGCTAGCAGAAGCGGTAGAGCGATCTAATTTAGGGTCGGGGGCAAAATTAAAGTCGCCAAGGATAATTAAATGACCTACCCGGATCTTGGACACCTCCTCATAAAGTCGCCTAAGGAAGGGGAGCTGGCGCGAATTAGGGGCGTACACTGAGACAATAGTCACTAATCTGTCCTCCAGAGACCCAACTAACACTAGAAAACGACCATTTTTATCCTCTAATTTAGTATGCAAGGTAAAGGAAAGCCTGGAGTTGATAAGGATCGCTACCCCATTACGCTTAGCCGGGCCATTGGCCGTATATATTACCGGGTATCGAGAGTCCCCGAACCTAGGGGGATGTAGAGCAGAAAAGTGCGTCTCTTGGAGAGCCGCGAGATCAATGTTAAGTTTACCTAGAGTGGACAGGGCAATGCGGCGCTTGTGAGGCGAGTTAAGCCCCTTGACATTTAAAGACAGAAATCTAACCATGTCCCCAGATGTATCGCACAGGCTCCATCAGCAGCGAATAATCTGGGGTGCAGGCAACCCCTCTGAGCGCCCACCATAGGAACAAAGATGCCAAGGACCGGAAGGGGAGGGGGGGAGGAGGGAGTGGAGAAAACAAATAGGCCAGTAACATCGGCCTACAAAAAGATGTCGCAGGGGTAGGGGAAATCAGGGGTACGTGCGACAAACTGAGTGGGGGGGGCCTGGTGAGGGCAAGGCCCACCTGGACAGTACCTGTCCCGCCCAGGAAACAGGATGAATAACAAGAAAACAAATAACAAGCATTCTACCTTATACATTTCAACATTGTAAAATAGGCAACATTGGGATAAATACAGAGCTAACAGAGAGAGGCAGGGAGGGACCTCCACAAGAGAAGAAACCCTAAGTTATATGCAACAAAGACTGTAAGCGAAGGCTAGGGAATAAGAAAAACTCCAAGAATAACACTACCAGACTGTAGCTATATTAAACCTGGTTAGTTATAAACATTGCTAAGAGATGCAAAGACAAATATAACATACTAAAAAGTAGTAATGGCAATAGAGAGCGCTGAAACACACATATTCACAGTCTAGTGATTACCCAACCTTCGACCACCCGGGGGCAACGGCGCCTCTCCTTGGCGTAGGAGACGTGGGAGGCGATAGGTTCCATTCTTCCAGCAATTTTAGTCCCGCTTCAACAGAAGAAACACTGTAAGTGGAGTTCTCCCAGGTGATGAGCAGCTTGACCGGAAATCCCCAACGATAGTTGATGCCATTGTCGCGGAGAGTCGAGGTCACCGGTGCGAAGGTGCGGCGTTTATTAACGGTGGATAGGGAGAAATCTTGGAAAAGTTGGAGGTTCCCCAAGTGTCGAGCATTATCCGGGAGTCGGGCAGCACGCAATATCTTCTCTTTACTGTGGAAGAAATGAACTCTCAGTAGAGTATCCCTCGGAAGGTCTCCTGAAGCATTTTTGGATCGGGGCAACCTGTGGATCCGGTCAATCAGTAAGTCCCTCTCCTCTAACCCAGGGAGGAGTTTGCGGAACAGTGCTAGGGCAAAGCTCTCCAAATCGGCGTTCGGCACAGAGTCAGGGATGCCTCTGATTTTAATATTATTCCTCCTCGACCTGTCCTCTAGGTCCGCCAGCTTGTCCTTCAGTTGAGATACTTCTGCTTGCAGGCCCTCCTGTTCCGAAATTAAAGAGTTGTGGGAGGCAATGACCTCTTCCAGCTTAGTCTCCAGATGCTCCGTGCGCGTATTCATATCAGACAGGTCGCGCTGGATTTCTCCTATGGAACTTTTAAGCTCAGCGAAGAAGTCCTGACGAAGGGAGGCGAAGAGTTGGTGAATCGTGCGGACCGTCACTGGGGCGTCAGGGTCCAGCTCCTGATCCGGATGCTTGGGGGGCGAGGATGTGGTAGAGGCAGGGGGAGATTTCTGAGATGAGGGAACAGAGGACTTAGGTTCTTTATCTTTAGCTGAGTGATCCCCTTGTGAAGGGCGAAATTTGAGAGGCGGTGCCAGGGAGGCCATCTTAAGCTTTTTAGGGGGCATAATGAGGCACAGCTGAGGAGGCGAACTCTAGCGTGGATATAGTGAAAGCAGCAGAACAAGCAGCCAGACCCCAAAGCCAGAACCAGGATCCACAGGATGCACTTTGAAGTTAGCTATACATTACTAATCCCAAAGGCTGAAAATGCTTGATGCTCATCCAGCGGGTACAGGCATGCCCAGGCCGGCCTGTGTTTGCCTCTACATATAGGGCTTATGGATACAAGATACCCTGCTCAGATTGAATGTACAGAAGGAGTATAGAAAGGCTTAACTTGAGATAAGGCTTCCAGAAGGAACCAATGCAGAGTCCACCACTGATGCAGTCAGACAGGGAGGCCGGAATAAGATGAAGGCCTGCAGGGGCAGCCAGGCTGCAGATGATTGTCCTTAGCCCACCTATGCCCAGAAGACCAGTGCCACGGTAATAGGGCCCCAGGTGGATGTTCCTGGTTCCAGGCTCCGACCAGGCCG
>WWET01001246.1:51311-73163 GCA_011038615.1 Limnodynastes dumerilii
GGCCCTGATTCAGAGATTGAAAATAAGAACTTAAAGTTACACCTGGGCTAAAGCATGTTGATTTCAGGGGAGTCAAATTTCATTTGTTGCACCAGTATTATAGTTAAAAGGTGATGTTTCCCAGCTCAAGTCTAATTAGCAGTTTAAAAGTGAAGCTGATCAGGTATCTGTGTGCAATAAGTAAAAGCAAAGCATTCTCCCTGCATGCATAGAATAAAATGAACTTGACTCCCCCTGAAATCAACATGGTTTTGCCCAGGTGTAACTTTAAGTTCTTATTTTCAGCCTCTGAATCAGACCCTATATACACTACATACATACATACATACATACATACATACATACATACATACATACATACTGCACTCCAACATTGACTTCATATTATATATAAATACTATATATAATGTGTAGAATGCATTCCAACATAGACTCCATAGACAGGAGATAACCCTGCATATACTGCATATGTACTATATATTATGTGTATTCAGCCCCCAGTCTCCCCCCTCAGACTGCCCCACCAGTCACAACACCACCCTCAAGCGCTCTGCCAATCACAATACCACCCCCACCTCCCAAGTGCCCCACCAATCATCCTGCCACCCCTCCAAGTGCCCCGCCACTACCCCAAGTACCCCACCAGTCACAATGCCACCACCAAATGCCCCAAACCCAGAACCCCCCCCTCACATGTGACTCTAGTCTCTACTCACCAAGGCAATCTCACTCAGTCAGCTGCTGGCTTGCGGTGCCCGTCTCCTCCGCTCCCTGTGTGTGTGTGCGCAGTGCGGCTGATGTTGCCCCAGCTCCCTCCTCCCTCGCTCTGCGATTCCCAGCTCATTAACTGTCATTTTGAAGGCAATTGGGTTAGTTTACTAATATAATTGCCATCACACCCACCTTCAGTGTCACAGTGTCAGAATAATACTATTTAGAGTGGCCATTCCCATAACTGCCATGCAGCGCACTGGGAAGCTTTCTGATTATCACATAATACAAACTATTTTCTTTTGACTGTAATACGATGAATTTTGTTATCATAATATAATTCACTGAAAAATACAAAAATCTGAGTATTCCACTCCAGCAAAGAGTGTTATTGCAGAACTTTTAACATGTCTTATCTCAAATTCTTAAACCAGTAGCAATTAAAGAAAAAAACAAACAAATAAAATATTTTGTTAAATATATTCACTCAGTGTTTTTCTAATTCGTGCTTGCGATAACTGTTACCAATGCTATAAAAATGTGTAATGCAGTTAGACATTCTAACAATTCCTACATTGTGTTTATATGTAATGTTTTTCATTTAATTCAGCATTACTATAAACAGTGTTCTTGTACAATGAATGAATACATTTCCATGACATGATGATCCCACCATAGCGCTGACAATGTATTATAATTATATTATAACACTTTAAAAGATTTTTAAAAAATTGTAAAAATAGAGGAAATGGATTTTGTTCAAAACATTTTATCAGTCAGATGAGTTATTTTCCATTGGGACTATCATATGGAACAGGACAGAGTAATAAAGAGTAATACCCTCTGTGCCCTGATTCACAGATGCACAAGTGGTTTGAGATTTGTATGCATTAATCTTATATTGGTGGGAAAGACTGAATAGATTTCTAAACCTCATTTGAGTAATAACATTTATATGGATGACACAGATAATGTTAGAATAATTTGTCAAAGAAAATGGATTAGGCTGTCCTACATATTTTATGAATAATACAAATGTTTTTCCATTAATTCTAAACTATTTTTGCCTAAATGATTTAAATATCTCTATTATTTAAATTGCTCTTTTACTCTTAAAAAGAAATTAAAAGTCATAAAAAAGACACAAATTAGAGATTTTTTTGTTTTTCTAGTTGAAAGTGTATGTCTAAGTGTTGTGATTATTTTGATCTTGATCCTCAGAGATGAAATCTCATCTCCCATGTCTGGAGGCCTGTATGGGATCAGCAGCTGACAGGGGGAGTTGGTCCACAGAAGTTATTTTGTAGATTGTAAAGGTGTGTTAGCTTTCAGTGTAATACACATGATCTGACCCAATATAGAGGCTTTCACTTTTCAGAGTTAGGACCACCATAGCAGAAAAACCTTGAAAATGGCTGATGGTTTATCGAATATTTGCAAATGTGTGTAACTGATTTTTCTGCATTTCATTTTACTGGCATATGACCAGATTCAGGGATTGAAAATAAGAGAGGAAAGTTAAGCAAAACCATGTTGATTTAGGGGAGTCATATTTCCCCTGTTGCAAATAGTATTATAGTTGAGAGGTGGCATTTCCCAGCCCATGTCTAACCAACAGTGTAAATGTAAAGCTGGTCACTATCTGTGTGCAGTAAGCAATTCAAATATATATCCCTGCATACAAAGAATAAAGTTTGCTTGACTCCCCCTGAAATCAGCATGGTTTTGCCCAGGAGAAACTTTCATCTCTTATTTTCAATCTCTGAATCTGGTCCATAGTTAATATATGGTTAATTGGCAGTGTTGCTGGGTCATTTCCTTTCCTTTATTTCTGTGCAGATTATTCCTGCCTTTTATGCACCCTCTTTATTAACGTATAAATTGATTTTAGCAACCAAAATTTTGTGTAACATAAAAAATGATGTCAGTATAGTGTAATATGTGAAACATAATTGATTCTCTAATGTAATTATTTCATATCTGTAAAATTTGAAGAACTGTGTTTTACTAAGAATAGGGCATTTCATTAATTAAATTCTCCTCCGTCTTGCGGGTTGGTGCAAAATGACAGTGGAAGTGCAGGGAGTACGCCTGCTATTGCACTCGCAGTAGCACTAAGCCACCCTCTTTCAAATATAGAGGAACACCCTGTTTCAATAGCTCAGAGCACACTGAAGCAGACGCAGACAGGTTCCCTTGCGTCCGTCTTTCTGTGCTTTCTCTCTTGTTCTGCAAATGTGCATTGTGAAATCCCACTGCGTTTACACCTAAAAAATAAATGTAAGCACAGCTGTGGATCAGCTCTCTACTTATCCTGTTTATGAGTCCCAATAAATTCATAAGTTGTATAAAAACAACATACTTATGGTTAATCACTCTGCAAAATCCATAATGCTTGGTATACACTCGCTCTGTAAGGGGTCCGGTGAATAAATTCCATTGTATAGAAAATGGAATTAATTTTCATATTTGTTCTGCTTTGATTCATTGAAGTTATTTCTGGTGTCCTTAGTAAGTTTTGTGGTATTTGTAAATGAAATTCTCTCATACATTTGGTCTTAAAGAATTGTGCAAGAAAATATTTTAAAAAATCCACAAACCCAAAGTATAGCCCTGATTTTATGTTGCAGTTTCTAATAAATTAATAATAAAAACAACAACAACTATGATTTATATATGTATATATTCTGCTCCTCACTGTTATACACATGTGCAGTAGCATCCTATCCGTTGCATCTCTATTGTGCATGGACAAGGGCTGGAAGCAGAATAGTTGATGGCCGGGTGCACCACTCCCTCTCTCCCTCCCTTCACTGTGCCCGCTGTGCTCCGTCTCCCACAGGCCCGCGCCCCGCCCACACCTTGTCCAGCCCTGACACTGACACTGATTGTCAATGTCAGTTGGGACTTCCTTAAGTGTGACAATGGCGCATCTTCAGCGATACACACAGCGCCAAGGAAGAGAAAAGCTGAAGGAGGAATAATATATTATTACATTTCTGAAATTTTACAAGTTGCCTGTATTACATTATAGATGTTACAAATAAATACAATTTGACCTGTTGACATTTTCACTGTCGACATTTCATACCAGATTCATTGCTGTAGACTCAACCCTAAAAAACAATGCATCCCCACACAAATAATTAAAAATGTAAAAAACAATTAAGATACAAACACAAGTGCACTTTTGGATTGGTAAGCAATTACGGCAATGCATTTACATTTTGCAGACATGGGGCCTGATCCAGACTTAATAACGATAGGCAATTTACGTTTGCGTAAATTTGGCTGTGGGAATGCACTGCGCATGCACTGCGCATCATAACTCTGATCATACGTAACTTGTAGGGCGTGCCTTTCTTACGCAAGCTGATTATACGCATTGTGGATGGGGGGGGTATTTAAATTGTACAGTATGGGCTGGGTATGACAAGGTGATAAATATACAACCATAGATACGCAAGGAAAAGTTAAGGTAGGGTTCTGAGCATGTAAGTCAGCTCAGTTACGTACGTGTGAGGGGAGTGCATTATACTTAGTAGTGTGTAACTTAGGTATGCATACATATGTAAAACAACCATAAGTCTGGTTCAGGCCTATGTTCTTTTCCCTAGGAATCCAAATGCCATTGCAAGGTAGTTCACTGCTATGTTTAATAGAAAGTATGTCTCTTTGTGGGAGCTCTTAATTGAAAATACAACTGTACTAAAAATATAGGACCAGATCCAGAACTCCATTGATCAAAGTGGCGAACGTGCACTCTTAACATACATGTTTTACATGTATGTTACTTACTTACTTTACTTACATGTTTTCAAGGAAGATTATTCCCCTCCCCTCCACAGGATTTCAGTTACCAAGACCCTTCCTTAAAACTTCCTTACTGTCGCCCAAAGAAAATAAAGATAGTGATAATCTATATAAACCCTGTAATTGAGTTTCAAACATACTATTTGAGAAAACCTGTACAGAGAAATGCGTCAGTGATGTTTACTGTGGAAACACACAAATTTGACTGTCCTATTGAGCTCTATGACCAAACATCTATACTTGATATATTTTTTCAATTTGTAGATAAAGCTACTTTCTATCTGCAATATAGGATCAACTTTAGTGCTGAGTTCATTTGTAAGCCAGGCGTGTTGACTTAATTTCACATTACCAAATAAGATCTAGTCACCATCTAACAGCCATATATGGGACCTCCTGCATGGGGCAATTTTCCTTGGGTGACTGTATTATTCTGCTGACTTCCCCAGTTGTTAGCATTCATTAAGCCTTTAAAGATCCACTGTTGTTCAATCCAGGCCCTGAGATGTCATCTGGCATCGGTTCATACCAATGCTAATTCCTGGGATTTAAAGTGGACTAACGTAATCATAGCAGTACGCAGGATCTATTGTGTGGAGCTAATATTTTTCCATATTGCTGACTGCTCTGGTTTCCATTATATAGTGAGCCATTACAGATCCATTGCTGCCAAACCCAGACCAAAAGTGGCCATCTGTCGTATGTTCTACCAACGCTAATTCCCGGGATTGAAAGTGGACTAACACAACCTGTAAGTCTTTTGTTCTATTATTATTTTTGATACTTCAGATTTTCCATATACTCCTGGCTTCATCCAATATTGGTGTTACACGCCGTCATGTTGCTCTGACGGCGTGCAACGCTGCTCTCACTCACCGCTGTTAGTATTGGCCACTGGGGATTGCACCCACAGTGGGGAACCGCAGCGTGGTGTGCTGACTGGAACCCAGGTACTCTCCGGAACCCTCACATACAGTACCCGGGAGACCTGGACACCAGCTTCCTCCCGTCGCGCACGCTGGCGCAGCGTCCCACATGGTTCCCCGCTCTCCTCCGATTGGTGCACTCTGGATTAAAGCTCCAGCTGCCCGACACTTGGGCGCTGGTGATAGCGTTGAATGCTAGTTACTGCTGCCCGGTCTGCTGCATTGCTGCATTCCCTGTCTGCCTGGAGTCCTCTATTGTCCTGTCAGTGTGAGTGGATTTCTGTTTGTGAGTAGTCCTACCTACCTCTCTACCAGTATCTATTTTGTCTTGCTCCTTGGTTTTTGTCCTTTTCTCTATAGGTACCTACCTTTGGCTTCTGCACTATAGCCTGGCTACCTTGTGTTTATTACTGTTTCCCATATGGTTAGTTCTCAGCTAGTACCTACCTGTATCCGTGGTTTACTTTCTACCCTGCTTACAGCACGCCAAGGGCCGGCTAATTGTGCTGCTCTCTCAGTACCTACCTGCACTCTCGCCACATAGTGGCAGCTCACCTGCAAATCTACCTCGGCCAAAGTGGCTAGTTATTTGGTTATAGTTATTTACCAGCACGCCAAAGTCTGGCTAATACTGTGCTGTTTACCTTGTATATACTCATACTCTCGCCACATAGTGGCAGCGCTTCTCAACCTTACTTAGGCCTAATAGGCAATCTATTGGTTGTGCTACTATTCTCTAACTCACCATTTTCCTGGCAATTGTTTTGCATTCCTTCTACCTTCCTTGGTGTTTGGTCAGTGTGATTGAGAACACTAGCTACGTCAATCCTACTGTCACGGTGGATTACACTGCCTTTATTTGTCTGTTTTCTACTTCCCTTCCTTCAGTGAAACTGCGTGCCTAGGATAGTGGCTTGTTTATCTGGGCAATATCAACTCCATCCCCACCACTAGGGACCCTGGCGAAGAAACCCAGATTCCCTGCTGCATGCTAGGCAAACAGTTTCATAACATTTGGCACTCTTCATCCACTGCTAGATACTCGCTGCTAATACTCACACTATACTTACCTACTGTTGAATTTTTCATCTTACTTCTACCTTCGTTACAACATTTATACTCTGATACTGATCAATTCTACCGCAACTAACTCATTCTGATCTGTGAATACTGTAATATTTGTATGAGAAGAGAATGGTTAACAGTGTCAAAAGCAACAGAAAGATCAATCAGAAATAGAAATGAGTAGAAATCTTTAGATTTAGCAATACATTATTGACCATTTTTGTAAATGCCATTTCGGTGAAGTGTTGGGAATGAAACCCAATTGAAGGTCTAAATTTTGTGCAAGGAGAGGAAGTGCTTGAGGAAAAGTATAGGCAAGTTTCTGAAGAACCCAACCTTTGAGCATGGAAGCTGAGAAATAGGCCAATAATATGAAAGACAGTTGGGATGAGATTTTATTCTTTTTTTATGAATTGAATGATCAGTGCATGCTTGAATAAAAATGGGAAGATACTAGTAGAGAAAGAGAGATTGCAGATTATAGTTTTTGATGGATTAAGCACAGAACATATGCATCAACTGACTTGTGATAGTGCAGTGTAAAGAGGACAGGTAGTAAAGTGGAAACAGAAGAAAAAGCAGATATTCCATCCTATCACTCGTAGGATGGAATGAGGAATGCCTATCAAACATGTGGAAATTGGGCAGAAGCAAAGCCGCTCTGTTAAATCATATTTTTATACATTTTAAGGACTTGTAAGGTATAAATATGTGATGCAAAGCTGGTTGTGTTGGTGACAATAACAAATTTGACAATGATACATTTGCCACCACAATGTTGACTGATGAGATTATGCGAAAAGGTTTTCTAAAAAAAAAAAAAACACATTTGCTTACCTTGTCTCGCCTACGTTATGTATCCGTTATATACTCCACTCTGTCTACACTCTTCTCTGGAAAAATGTCAGTGAGTTCATTCACTACTCTAAGGGTCATAGGTAAAATATCTGAATTCTAAATGTTACAATAATACACTACACTCAGCAGAGGCAGAACTAGCGAGTTGTGGGCCCAGGTGCAAAAAAATATGCTTTGGCCTTGATGGTATCCCAGGTAACCCGGTGGCGAGCTTCAGCAGTGCGATGATAATGGATGTGGGCCCTTGCATCAGCATGGGCCCCAATGCCGCTGCACCTGTTGCACCAATGGTAGTTCCGCCCCTGACACTCAGTAAAGGGGCCCCATTATGAGTTACAGTTCTACATTTAAGCTATCTATTAAACTAGATTAAGCAGTTAATAAGTAGTTTATAGTAATATAGTATATACAGTTCTTCACAATTTCAGTAGTAGTAGTAGTATGTAATTTAGTATTATAATGGAATGAATGTTGGCATACCATCTATGCTGGTCTTATTAAAGGTATTCAGTATAACACAGTGTTACTATATATACACTTTCTTTCATTTTCAATTGTATTACAGACTTCTGAAAATATGGGTTTAATTTTCCCAATTAAATATTAAAACATGCATGTCTATAGCAATTTGGCAGATATGAGTATATTTAAGTATCAATCAATCAACCATTTGCAATATTACTTTAGACCCACCTCATACCATTCGATCGGATCTATTCTTAAATGTTTTAATAAAATGTTAAAACTTTAATATTGTCCAATTCCTATTTTTACAACTTAACAAATGGAATTCTTTCCTGAGTCTAATTACTTTATATTCAGAAACCAAGGTCAGAGTGTGCCCTGAGGTGCCATGTGTTAAGGAAACTACTTAGAATATATTATTTAAAAAAGTAATGTTTTATTTAGACTTTATACTATAAAAATAGATTTGAGACATTGTCCATGTATTTCGCCCAAATATTAGATAATTAGTCTTTTGACTGATCTGACAGTACTATTTGTTTAAATTGTAGATTATTTAGAAAGCAGACCAAAAATGTACAGTTGTGTCCTGATCTATTTTGACAGAATCATCAATAATTCAGTCTTGCACCATTTTATTGCATGTTTGCTAAACTGCAATGCATAGCTTAAATGCAGCATGACTTAGTGAACACTGACAACATCAACACAGTAACAAATGTTAGTGTGGAAGTGTTCAATGCTCCCAGCTAGGTGTATCCATAAGGTTACATAAGACAAAGCTATTTTGCATGCAGTACTTGCATACTATATATTCACAACTACAGAGTGGTCACCCACCAGCCCCGAGCCTGTGTGCAGTGTTCCCCTAGAATTAAAATATGTAATTTTATTCAACATGGTTTCCTTAACTGAGCACATTGTTTAGTTCCACTGTAGTTTAGTTCCACAACTATGTTGTGATGAGAACCAACAAGTAAGATCATATCTTAATTTAACCTATACATCCAAAATGACAAAATTCTGACAAAACATATATCAAATCAGTTGGTGTCAACAACTTTCTACACTACCAGAGCAGACATCATAGATCCTGGGTAAAACATATACCCAAGGGCCAGCTGTGCAGGATTAAAAGTAACTGTTCTCTGCAAGAAACTTTCTTGTCCCAGTCAGAAGGTCTGATAAAAAGATTTCACTCTAGAGGCTATCCTGAGGCTATCCTACAGAAAGCTTTACAAGAAGTACAGGGACTAGATAGAGATTAACTTCTGTCCCCCCAAAAAAGAGATAAGGAAAGCTCTGAGTATGACAACAAATTATGTTTATTTCTAAATACAACAAAAAATGTTATATACTTAAAAGATTATCAACAAAAATTAGAAAGATAAGAAAAATCAGAACCTAAAAAATATCCTGGCTCCTAGTGTAATTGAACCAATAAAAAATGCACCTTTGAATGATGGTGTAGATAAAAACTGGATACCCTCTAAACCTATAGGCTGTTTCAAATGTAGTGGATCACATAGCCTCACATGTAAATTTATATACAATAGAACATCTAATTTCACCTCCTCAGTGACTAAACAAAGTTCTCTATTAAATCTTTTGCCAATTGTGGAACTAATTATGTAATCTATCTTCTCCAGTGCCCCTGCGCCCTTGAGAGATAGATTCCATGAACACCGGAGGAACATCAACAATAAATGTTCAAACCACAGTGTGTCGAGGCACTTCAGCCAGGTACACCATGGTATTCCTGGGATTCTACGAGTCATGATTATTGAGGTCATTGAACCCACACAGATAGGGGGTGACAAATTTAGATCTCTGTGCCACCAAGAAATTAAATGGATTTTCACTCTACAAACACTGATGCCAGGCGGGTTAAATGATGCTCTCGAATTTACTACACTCGGGTTTTAGGCCGTGGGTTTACATTTTTCCCACATTTTTCCTATATTTTCCTTTTAAATGGTGAATATCTATTCCTTTATATATATGAATATCTCTAAATCTATATTTAGAATGGGTCAAACATAATTGGGGGTTCTTCATACTTATCCGCTGTCTTTGGACACATACATTGTTTGGACCATGGGTTTTTAAACATGCATATACTTTATATTTTTGATGTATTATATTAAACTATTAACATTAAAACCAATCATGAATTACAATGTACGCTATTCCATATTAATATAAGTGCAAAGATATTATGTCTATAATGGTATCTACTACAACCATTTGGGCTTCATAGTAATTTGACCCCTATTGGGTTAATAACCCTTTAAATGCTGCAGAGGCCAAATGTGTACAGAGAAGTTCTTGTTTGTATTTCACCATACATCAATTGCAAACACAAAGTATGTTCTGTTTCTTAAAATAATTATAATGTTACACCTGTCTTTTGTTTTTTGTTTCTTGCTTTCATGCCAACACCAGTGTAATTTTGTAACTTTGAACTTTTGTTTTAGTATTGAAGTGTCTACAGACCGTAATAAGTTAAAACACTGCTGTACAGGTGAACTACTAATTAATGAGAGAACCTCCTTTACAGGAGAGGTTGGTAACTAAGACAGACCAGCTTCTAAAAGTGTTCCTTGCAACATGAAATGCGTCGCTGTTTTTATCTGTGTCTGGGCTATATCGGAGGAATAAGCTTCTATGCTACTCTGAACACACAATTGATGGTCGTCTTGTGAGCTGGATTTTGAAGGACGTTACTGCTACTAGCAGTCTTTTATGCAGTTTGACATGGAATGCTATAAAGAATTAAAAGTGTCTGAAGCAATCCGAGCTGATCTCTATATTGGACAAAAAGGAGGGGATAACACTATGGACCTCCTATCCAGACTGCACGATCTCACAGTTACACCAGGGACCTGGCTCATAACATGCGATGTTGAATCCTTATATACCAGAATACAACATGATATAGGGATCAAAGCCTTTGCATACTTTATCACCATTAGAGACAACAAAGAATTTAATACTTTTCTCTTGAGCCTTCTGAGATTTGTTCTAACTAAGAACTACTTTATGTTTAACAACCAATATTACCTACAGACCCGGGGGACGGCCATGGGCAGTTCTTGCGCACCAACTTATGCGAATCTATATTTAGGTTGGTGGGAGCAAGAATGTGTCTTTACGGATGCACATGAGGATGTAACGTCACACATCCTCATGTGGCTACGTTATATCGATGACGTGTTCATCCTCTGGGATGGGGACATAGAACTCTTCCAAACTTTCATTAATGACTTGAATACCAATCCCTACAACCTTAGACTGACCACTAACTATAGTCAGACTAGCATTGACTTTTTGGATATCTCCATACAGGTGGACCCAGAGGGTAACATCTCAACGGATTTATTCCGTAAAGAAACAGCTACTAACAGTATTCTTCATTTCAGCAGTGCCCATCCATTTTCCACCTTACGAGGTATCCCACATGGAGAATACCTAAGACTGAAAAGGAATTGTTCGACTCAGGTAACATTCAAAACACGAGCCTTAGAATTACGAGAGAGATTACTACAAAGGGGATATCATTCTAAAGCCCTCAAGGCAGCATACCACAAGGCATTAAATACTCCACGTACTAACCTAATTTTCCCCAAAAATAAGGACCATACTACTCAGAAGGTACGATTTATAGGTACCTATTGTTCCCAAGCCCAACAAAATCAAACTATTCTTAGAAGACATCTTCATATCCTTACGACGGATGAAGAGTACACGGCGGCCTTGGGGGGACACATTAGTATGTGCTGGCGGAGGGCCAAAAACCTCAGGGACACGTTAGTCCACAGTCATCTCTCTACTACTAAAACACCAGCACTCCCTGCATCTGAGGGAAGTCATCCTTGTGGTAAATGTAAACTATGCCCTTTCATCTCTAAACGCAAAGAGATTATTGATAAGTTTGAAATAAAACATCCCTTTCGTCACTTTGCAACATGTGACACGACCCATGTAATATATTGCCTAGAATGCCCATGTGGCCTCAGATACGTGGGCAAAACTTTCAGAAAATTTAAGATACGTCTTATGGAACACCTCAATTCCATTACCAACGCCCCCTCTGATGTTAAGAAACTGAAGGCCCTTACACCTGTAGCCAGACATTTTCTCCAGGCACATACCTCTAACACCAAGGGTATAAAAGTTTTTGTGATTGAGAAAATTCATAAGAACCCAAGAGGGGGTGATATTAACAAGATTTTATTACAGAAGGAATTGAGGTGGATTTTCCTCCTAGGCACGACAACCCCGGGCGGAATGAACAAAAATCTTACTTATACCGCTTTCTTATAATGATTTTCCTCCCTTTTATACACAGCATATCTGTGCACCACTGTCTCTACTATCTGGAGTAATTCTGACATAAAATATCTCTCTTTCAAGGCGCTACTACTCATATGGCAATAATTTTTCCCACCTTAACAATGTTGCAGGCTGGCTACATTTTTTTTTTTTTTTTTTTTGGACTACTATTATTATAACAATGACAATCATGCCTAACACTTACTTAGCCTTATATGCACTAATCTTTTCTCCACACCAGTGGCGATACTGCAATATATTTGCATTCTGGCTATACTCAACATATGTGTTTTATTTTATTTATGATGAGTATTCTTTCTCCCATATGTTTTAATTATGCACTTTAGCCACCTGTCTTATCAGTATCATTATAATCCATTTGTAGTAGCGCTCTTATATTTACATTCATCTTATCGTTCTCTCATTTCTTACATAACGGACATATTATCTATGGCAGACCCTGGTAGATTGCGTTTACTTATATGGACTCGGCGCACTTAAATTTTATATGCCTTACCATCACACTATTTAACATATATTTGTTTATTTAAGGTTGTATTCGCTATATGACGGTGGTCTTCAACCACGCTTGTTATGCCAGTCAGGTGCTGCAACCGCAAACAGCTGATTCGCGGGGAGGCGTTTAAAAGCCGATCTTCAACAGTACCTGTCAGCTGCTTCTCCTGGATAAAGCACTCACGCGAAACGCGCGTTGGGGAAACCAGCCACGTGGCATCTCCAGCATTGAGAGACGCCACACTCTCTCCTCCTCCCAGCGGCTACTCGGTCTCTATCTGGATCCAGCTCCAAGCCTCACCAGTGTAGGAAGGGACGGATACATGCCTCGGAAGAGGCGAAGCATTGTCGTGAGACAATTATCCTCTGCAGGGACAGTACTCTCCGGACTAGCATAGGACTGGTGCCCCAGTGTATTTGCACCTAGGAGCCATGGTATCCAGTTTGCTACAAGTGGATAAGTAACCCATTTACCTGCAAAACCCTTTGTACCCTACTCTGCACTGTTCCCTACTTTGTAGTTAATATACAGTGTTTACCCTATTGCATACGGACTTTTTGTGCCTCATTTCTTGCAAATAATTACCTGTTTGCCTTTATTATATTTTTTGATTATAAAACATCCTTTGCACATTAGTATTCCCTTTGTTTGCAGTTACTCTGTATCACAGACAATTGCTACTCAGTATTCAATTATTCTGTGAGTGTATACTGTTGAACTTGTATTCTGAAAGAGACCTTTTTGTTTATAATATGGAATGTCATAATTGACTGAATATTGTTCCATTTAAACAACGCATGGGAAATAGGAATTTGTTTATTTCGCTTTAGAACCAGCTCATCAGATTATTTACTAAATATACAAATAAAACTCTTTGTTTTAATGCATCAAAATATCGCTACTTTTTGTTTAATTTATTACTTATGAGAGACTGATACCTTAATTTGACACGCAGAATTAATGTGCGCACCTTGAATTAGCCCTGGGTGTTATTCTATATAACACCACTCCCCTTTTTCCAATGATCTCTATATTGGGCTGGCCACCCTCTATTACGATCTTAAGCACGTGGCAAGGAAACTACTGAGAGGACTATAACAACACTCCCATTGAATCTGGGTAACATCCCTGATTAACACCAAATTTGCCATCTTCTGCTCGGTAACTCTCTACACACCTAACTACTGCTATTCCCCACCTAATAATTGCTTTATTACTTCCACTGCTCTATTTGAATGACATAACTCCATGATTACCCCATGCACAGTGATTATATTATTCTTTATATCTATATATTTTTTTTTATAAATATTTCTGATATTTACACTGGTGTTGACTCTTTTCAGCCAACACAGTTTTCATTATTATATGTTTAAATGATTTATTCAATTTACAGCACTGTCCTTTTTATGAATCTTGTAGGTCAGGTCCTACATTAGACAGCTGCGTTCTTTGAATAGGGTGGAGCGCTGGCTGATATTTCCCTCCATATCTTAACTTAGATCTGAATGCAAATATTAATGTAATAATTCTACAAATATGGATGCACAAATATTAATTAGATTACTCAATGAATTGTCAATAATCTTGATTGGTGATTAAAAAAAAAAAACTAGTTTTGTTTACATTGAGGCATAAAATGGGTATATAGTTTTACAATGTCCTTGGTTCTTGACAAAACTTTTTGATAGTCGGGGAAATCATCCTATCTAACAATCGAGCCACGCTCCCTAATAGATTTGGCGCAGCATTAGTTGGATACTTCAACATAGCAACCAATTGATTATCCATCAAGAGCATTTTTGGACTGTTTTGTAAGTGTGATGACAAATTAGTCCAGCATACAAAATACAATAATTGGCTGATCAGTTGTTTATCGATTGATCATCCAATAACTGAATAGTGTATACATTATTAGACTTGACAACTTTTAAGCTAAACCTCTTTGTATCAATGGAGAGGTGCTTTTATGATGCCAACTTTCAGAAGGAGATATGTGAAAATACTAAACTTTCCTCAGAAAAGGATGATGGAAATCTACTGGGGACTTTCCTCTTCACCTAAAATTAACATTTATATTAGAATCGGCCAAGCTAAATATGCGTCAATGCACTGCTATTTAATCATAAAAAATCATAATAATCTGTATAGTGCAGTTTATGCAGTGTTTTAAAATGTATTTTATTCTTTAGATAGTTTAATAACAATGGTTAACAAAATTTTGACTTTTTGTCACAAGAGTTAATATAAGTTCATTAGTTAGTGTTTTATTTGCTGAATTCAAACAATGTTTTAGAATAACTCAATCATGTAAGGATATTGAGTAAGACCCAATTCAAGTTTATAATATTACGCTCGTTAACAATACAGACATAGTAAATTAATAACACATTTAAAATTTTAACACATAAGATTTTTTTATTGTGATTTGCCATAGGAGCATTCCTTTTAAGTGTCCAACAGTAGTCAGCCAACATACTTGGACTCCACTTGTCCTGATATGTTTTTCCATTACGGAAATGTCCTGGTGTATTTGCCATGTTCATTGTTATCTGCTGCAAGATGGCTGGGAATAAATCCAGGTGTTAGCCCAAAAAGTGGACTTTTAAAGGTATGTTACATCTCATGGTCTTCTAAGATTTTAGAAGATATGCTATTTATTTGTAATTGTCTGTATTATGGTTTTTTAAGAAATTCTGGAAAATACACTTCCATGTGAGTTTTTTCAGCCTGATTATGCACACTATTAAATCTTACATCAGTTCTTTTATTTGTGTGCCTACAAAGATCCCTTCATTGACTATTGCATTACAGATCGTTTGGAATTTCTTGGATATGATTCCAGTGTTTGATAAAGCTTTCTTCACTATGAGGTACAGACCCTTTGTCAGATTATAAATTAAGATATATCAGAGTGTGCTTTGAATTAGAACTGAAGCCTAAAATGTTTGTCAGACAAAAGTAGCAGACTGTACAGTGGTCTTTTGGTTCCCTACAAATCCTTGACGCAGTGAAATTCATGTGCACCGCTGTCTGTTCAAATATAATGAACTTATTAGGAAAGGTTGCTCACAGTTTGTGTAGGTATCTTCTTTTCCAATATTGTCTATTCTTTTGTAAACGTCCCATGCGTGATGGGTGTGACCTTACCGTGCCCCTTCTGAATAAGCTTAACTTACACTTAAACTATAAGGAAAGACACTTAATTTAGATTATGAAATTGGTTAAGCCAATATAGAATTGATGGGAGCCAAAAAAGCAGGTTATGAACTTAAACACACTAAGCATAATGCATCATGGCAATAATCATTTACAATCTTATCTAAAACTTATTTACTGAACAAACCACACATGGCATAAGAGAATAAGCAAACCAACAACTTAGGTACAGTGCTTCACTTAAGCACCACGCAGGACCATCCATATGAACGTGTCCACAACCTGTAAATGACCATGAGCAAACAACAAGCGATCAATTCAAATCAAATCAAATAGGATTACAACTCGTAATCCTGAGTAAAGTCCACTTGACGTACAGTCTGACACCCAGACACAGGTTAAATAAACCAACTACTAACCAAATAGAGAAATAAACCTGCTTTCCACCTTATGCTAGCTGACGAAGCCCACCCCCCCAAACTGTCAATACCCCTTTAAAAAGGTACTCACCAAAACTACAAGGGAGGGAGGGTGAAACCAGCAAGAGACAAAAGAGGCAGACCCAAGGCTTCCCACGGATTTTATTTGACCTATAGGCCCGACTCCTACCGCTACCCATGGACCAATGGAAGGACAAAAATAGGTGAGTGACACTCCCCAGCCAATGACCCACGCAGGGAGTTTACTTTGCTCGAGTCAAAATTCTTTAACCCTCCACTTCTAAAGTCCTGAAGTCCAGAGTTACTCTTGTTAGGTAGTATCTCCCAGGTCTTTTTTGATGGTCTCTCCTTCTTCTGGTTGTCAATCTCAGCAACGGGTCCCGGAGTGCATGGGTAGAGAGGAAAGAGATGGAGGCACGGAGCCCTAGTGCAGACTGTTATTACAAATGTGCACAGTAATGTAAAAATATACTAGATAAAAAGAGTCTTTGTCTGTCCAATGCTGGTGTTGCCGCATGAGTGCTTCTAAAGGTCTTTAACCAGAGAATCCATCGGGATAATGGCATATAGGACAGGATTGCAAGCAGGATACACTATGAACCAACGCGTGTCAGTGTACCCTGTGACCTAATTTATAAGAGAAGCTCCATCTACTATTTACATATAAAAACATGTCATTAAACAGTATGCATTTTATTTGTGAAACTCTTAATACACACAAACATTTGTCTATAGTAAACATAGGGATAATTGCTAATATGTGTAATTTAATTTTGTTGGAAATGTACACCTACAGGTATTGGTCCAAAACGAACCACAAATGTGATATAGCTGAAGTAAAAATGCAACTGTGACATCCTTGGAAGAAAGAAATTGACCATCCAAATAATAAATGTTTTTCAGTGCTTTTGTTTTGTTACAGCTTCAGGAACGGTGAGTGATTAGGCACCATTGTCAGTGAAAGGAGAGGTGCTTTATTGGTTGGTTACAGGGTTCTCATCTTCATAGTCCAGATGGAGTTGAGATGCCACCTTATCGGGGGATCTAGTTCCACCCTTCCAAAAGGTCCAGAACTGAGGCCTGAGGTAGCACTGGTGGTGAAACTCCTGGTAGGTCAATGCTTTCTTGACAAAAAAATCTAAATAACAATTATTATTCTAAATTCAAATATGATTCAAATTACAATTGCAAATCTAAATTTACAAATATAATTTCAAAATCTATAATATTATATCCTATTTCATCGTTAGAATAATTAATATTCTTACCTTTTATACCCATACGTAAATCTCTGTGTTTTTACTGTGTGGTTATTCTGTTATTTCTTAACCAGCTAAGTTTAGCCTCTACCACTAAGTGACTTAATGTTAATTAGAAATCTCCAGTTCATTTTTTTTCTCATAAGATAATAATAGGTGTAGAATATTTCATAGTTCATTTCATGCAGGCTCCTGTTGGTTTTTTCAGCAGAACTGCTGTCATATTTTTCACAAGTGGAAGGATATTTTTGAATGAACAAAAGTGCACATTTATGTAAAATGGGCATAATTACATTGTTTTACAGGCATAACTTCAGGTCATAACCTAATGGGGCTAATCTTTTCTTTAACCAAAAACCTTTTAAATAGGTAGGTAAGGTATTAAAAATGAAATATAAAAATAGTACAAAAAAATATTAAAACAATGTATCCAGATATCTGATAAACAGTTAAACAGTTGTGGAATTTTTGACTTTATATTTAATTCTTCAAAAAATCAGCTGAAACATTAAATATGGAAAAAAAAAAAAAAACCTAGTAACAATACATTGCATGACAACCAAAGAACTTGAAGCATTTTCTCACAAAAAAAGCACTTCAAGTTGGGGTTAGTCCCATTAGTTGGGGTTAGTCACTCACAAGCCCCACCAGTTGAGGTGGAAGGAATATTTAAACACAATGGGCCAGATCCTGAGCTACGCACGCTTGCATTTTTACGCTAGCCGCTGTTGTTAAATCGCCAATTTGTATGTACTGTGCATGCGAGCAGCAGATGTTACGCAACATAACTCTAATCGTACGTAACTGCAGCGTAAATACGAATGAAAGGGCATGTCATTCATACGACACCTGGAAATACGCTTTGTAGGCATTTAAATCGTACAGTATGGGCAAGGTTAGGTTTTTACGTACGTCAATCCATTACGTTCGTCCATACTTACGCTTGGAAAAGATAGGGTAGGGTTTGGCAAATATAAATCGAGTAAATTGCGTACGAGCGGGGGGAGTGCCTAGGGGAATGCATAGTACTTACGATAGCGTAAATACACGACTAAACGTAACAAGAACTTAGGTCTGGATCTACCCCAATGTTTGTGACCATGGTTTCATCTCACGTATAAGAAGTAGGTAGATTACTTAGAGTTGGGGTGCTAGATTGCTAGAAGGCAGAAGGTTTGAAAGGGAGTTTAGTCATTAGCATTAGTAAAACAAAACTACTTGTAAAATAATTAAATAAACATTATGGGAATGATGCACAATGAAACACTCATGAAAAGAACAAAGCTTTCATGTACACAAATTATTAGTCTTAAAAGGGACATACCAGCATGAATGTAAGTATTGCTCTGATTCCATAAGCAAGTGCAGTATTTTGCATTGCTCATATAGCACCAGATACATACTTACCTGCATTTCTGTAAGGTAGCCTCCCCTGCGTAGGTTATTGTACGGAATTTGTGATCCACAGGTCTGCATGTGTCTGAATTTGTGCCCATATTTTCTGTTAAAGGACAAGATAACTGCACAAAATATATAGCCATAAGGAAAATAAACATTTCATAAAATAAAATAAATGTATTAAATTAAATATTTTTTAAAAAAAAAAGCATATCCAAATATAGCCAGCATGTAAGAACAAAGCAACATTTGTATAACTATAGTGAAGAAATCACAAGAATAAACATTTCTCTAATGGCCCTAGAAAGTTATAGAAATTCGATTGTCAGAATCTTCCTGGACTGGGACATCGGCTGTGGGTTGTTCATATAATGTGTCTGAAATTGTACTTAAGTCAAAGTGCATGTCTTTGGGGGTCATTTTACTGGAACATGCCCTTACTGAAATGGGATACTTTAGTCTACAACCCTTACTCCCTTGTAATGCCCTACTTTAGTCTACAACCCTTACTCCCTTGTAATGCCCATTTAATTACAGGCAGTTTTGCATTCGAGTATAAATAAAAATCCGAATCAGCATCGCTAGTAAATTAGATGATACAAACAACTCGGTTACAAGTTTGAAAAACAAGCAAAATAACAAATTATTAGAAAATTCACATATAATATAATAAAATAACTCTATATGACCCATTTTGTCGGCTCATTAATGTGTTACATAAATACATTCTCAGTATTGAGCAGCAAGTAACAAAATTATCTCATACAAATAATCCAAAGGAGCTGCAGGAGAAAAGCAGATTTGTGTATAAATAGCAATATTTTTTCTGTGCATCTGCAGCACAAAAATACACTATAATATTGCTTTTTTCCCATTACGCCAATATCACATACATGGTCAACTTCATTTAATGATCTTCATCTAATAACGTTCCTCAATTATACTCTGGCTTAACTCTTGGTGTCTCTCAATGGAGTTATTTACCAACTCATAGGGATGGCAGTTGCACTGGTTATTTATTGTCTATACTATGCTCAGTCTCTGATCTTACTAACTCTCCACACCCTTTTTTAGACCATCACCTTATCACCTGCAACTTTCCATCACTTGCTCTACTCCTTTGCTGTCTAACTCTTGTAAACCTCTGCACACCCATATAAATCTTATCTGATATGGTAGTATCTCGCCTAAGCCAAACCCTAGGGAGCTGCCCTTGATCAAGTTGCTCCAGAAACCTCTTTTGTACCACAATTACTTCAGTGTCAGCCATTTCACACTAATGACACACAAAACCTTAAGAGTCTCCTGCAAAGTAGAATGACAGCGCATATCTCATTCTCCCCATTACTTTTTTTTTTTTTTTACTAACACCAACACTTATTACACTTATCAAATCCTAGGGTAATGCCAAACTAAAGCTAAACACCTCTTTTGTACATTTAACTCCAAACTGAGCCCTCCTGTACAAAAACCACCAACAGAGGCGTATCTACCCCTTGGCCAGGATGGCACCCGCCAGGAGCGCCAGCCTAAGGGGGGCGCCGCCCAGCGATGCCACCCATGGCTAAGAGACATAGGTGTCGAAACGGGGGGGACATGGCTGAGACCGGCAGGCAGCTCATACAGAAGATTCCTGTATGAGCTGATTTCAGCTGCTCTGTGTAACTATCGCAGACACTCATACAGGAACTTCCTGTGTGAGCTGTATGAGCTGTCTGCTGGCCTGTCTCCGGAGCGTGGAGGAGGAAGGAAAAGCGCGCCACTGAGGAAGCGTTAAGGTAAGTAAAAAAAAAACAACAAAAAAAAAAAAAGCGCTGTTGTTTTAACATCATGCTAACCTTTCATACATTAATACTTCCAAAAATATTCCACAAGTGACATCACTAATTATGCTATACTAAATAGGATATATTTTCCAGAGGATTCTCTAGTGCATTCTATCTCTATATATTTAATATTAGTAATGATCACCTAGCACAGTATGAGAGTTTACATAACAAGATACTTACTTTGGTTCGCGGCCTGCTATTATCATCTGAAAGATTCCAACACAAGCTCCACGCTTTCCTTCCCAGTATTCAGGACTTGGATCAAGTCTTTCTAAGACATCAAATGCCTTTGCAGCATGGTAAAAATGACCCATCTATTTTAAAAAACAAAATTTCATGTATTTTTACTTTTAGATTGCAGCAAGACCCATGAAACCATTTATAAACAAAATAATGATCTTCTTTAATACAATGCAATGCTTCCAAATTCAATTATTTATATAGAGAGTATGCTGATAAAACTTAGGTAGAGATGATGGGGATATTTGGTGGAGGCTGAAGAGACATGATGGGGTTATTTGGGGGGCTGAGACATGATGGGGATATGAGGGGGGGCTAGAGACACATGATGAGGATATTTGTGGGGGCACTGGAGACACATGATGGGGATATTTTTTTTGAGGGGACGGCAGTCCCTTACTTTGCCATGGGCGCTGGTCCCATAGATACACCCCTGTCCACCAACTTCTATCATTCCTTCCTAAAATCCTGCAATGTACTTTAAGGACAAGATTGACAAGATCAGGTTTTATTAAATATTTAATTCTACCGGACCGCGCTCCCCTTTTTTGCAGCAATTACCTCCAGCTCCCAAGGTTACACTTAAAAAACCTTTCAATCAAAACTCCCTACCTCCCAACAGGGGGTTAGAAAGAACAATAAATATATAAATAATGGGGTGATGGTGTCTACGCAAAATAGTCTTTTGTTAATGTACCTCAGTCCCCAACAGTGTCTTATATAGAAGGTAGCAGTTCTTAAATTCCACAGTTCTTCTGTAGTGTCTCTTTTTGCTTGTCCTACTGAAATCACGTTCTTTCTCTTTCTTTTTTCTTTAGGTTTTTTACCTCCAGGGAA
>WWET01001246.1:89436-111593 GCA_011038615.1 Limnodynastes dumerilii
TACGCCCGCACAGGGGGAGTGCCAGGGTAAGTGAACGCCGATACGCTGTGCTTTAGTAAGCACAGCGCATCGGCGTAGCTCTGAATCAGGACCAAAATCCTTAACTTACCCCACCAATGGGAAATCCCCTGTTCTGACACGTGTACCACCGCTCACAGCAGCTGGGAATCGAAAGAGAGGCAGTCACAGGCACCCTGAAGTGCCCTGCCAGACAGGGTAACCTTGAAAATGCACCGTGAGTCAAGGTAAACAACCCAGCTGACCCAGCTCCTGGACCAGCTCGTGGCGGTGGACTGTGCAGGGACTCTGGGGGTAAACATAAAAACAATTTACAGAAGGGAAACAATAAAAAATAGGCATACAGAATGTAACTTTGCTCCATGCACACTCAAGAGAGGTCCGACACTCCAAACAAATATTATATAACTCTATGTGTCAGCATATACATAAAAAGGAGGTTTAGTTCACAATATAGCTATATTGGCTATTGGGTTAAGTTCCCCTGCCCAGCCTCAAGGCACCTCCTGTAGGTGAGTCCCTATCCATCTGCTATATGTGTACTCAGGAGGTCTGTATTAAGACTTTCCTGCCATTTGAACAGTGTGCAGTGGCCATTTTGGGGAGGGGTCAGGCTCCCAAAGTAAAACTAGTAACAGTAACAAGAAAACACAGGCTGCGCTTCTAATTCAATATATAAAATGTGTGCAAGTGTATATATAAATGGAGAGGTGCAGCCAAGGACCAAAGTGACCACTGTATAACCACAAGGAACAAACAAGAAAATTACAGTGTAGCAGGGCAACATGAATTTATTACAATCTAATGGGCCAAAAAAAAACGCCATCATTCTTATGGGCCAAATACATTATCCATCATTCTAATGGGGCAAATACAGTAATCAACATTCTTACGGGGCAACTACATTAACCAGCATTGTTACGTGGCAAATACATTATCCATCATTCTAACAGGGCAAATACATTAACCAGCATTTTTATGGAGCAAATACATTAACCAGCATTCTTACGGGGCAAATACATTATCCATCATTCTAATGGGACAAATACCTTATACTACATTCTAACGGGCACATTCCTTGCATACATTCTAACAGGGATATAATAATAAAGGGTGACCTATGTAGGTAGTAGTAGCATTAGATCAGGCAGACATGTATTTTTTTTAACACATTACATACTCCTTTTATACATTGTTGAAGGTGCAGCATGACATTAACCCTTGCTATGTTGACGCTTATAGTACTAAAAGGCACAGCATGCCCTACAACACATGTGCATGCTGTGCCTTCTAGTACTATATGCAACTGCATGCTAAGGGTTAATAGCATGCAGCGCTATGGTTTTTGATGTGTCAAAACACATGTAAAAGATTTTTACATGTGTTTTGCAGGAAAAGAGTGTGGCGCTTTTTATGAAAGCAACACTCACAGCCGGTGTATTTCCTAGCGAATGTTTTGTGGTTTTACTAAGCGACGCTTAGTAAATCTGGCGATTGCTAGCTCCGTCATTAAATAAATCGCCATGTTGATTTTTAAAAATGCAAAAGTGCAGCGAATTTACTTTTAGTAAATTTGGCAATTACTAAATTGCCGCTACAAACCGCCAAAAATGGTGATATATAGCAAAAACGACTTTAGTAAAAAGAGGTCCTTAGTGTCGGTAGTATAGGCAGTGAGTTGTGGGGTATTAATTTTGGACAGTTCTTACTCATTTCATCATTGTGGAATTTGAGGGGCGAGCATGGCTGGGTACCCGAAATGACAGAGAGGGCATGGTGGCATTTCTAGAACCACAAGTGGCACCATGCCTTGCACTTGTAATTAACTAAAAAGTAGACAACACAGATAACACTTTAATGTTAAAACCACTTTGCAAGCACCCCTGTCGCTTAATGATAATGGACCGGATTCAGAGATACTAGCATGTGCGATGCGGAATGGCACATGCTCATTTGACTACGGCCTATTCAAAGATGCACTTCCATGCATCTTATAGCCCACTTTGAATAGCACGTAGGGTGATGTTCAGAGTAGTATGCGGATGTGCAAGGCACATCCGACTTGTTAAAAACTAGTCGGAGCCTTAATTTCTCCGACCGTATTTTTTTTTTCCAAAGTTAAAACAAACCCCGTTCCCCCCGCCTGCCCCGCCGCCACAACCTATGTTTAAAAAATAAATAAATAAAGTCCCGGCCAACAGGGCATACTGCCCCTAGTAGAACTACAGGCACAACCATGCCCATGAATGACAAAGCATGCTACCACTTGTAGAACTATTATCGGCAGCATGCCCTGTCCCAAATCCCTACAAATGCCCATTTAGTTTAAAAAAAAACATATAGTGCCCTCTTCCTAAAAAAAACTTCAAAGCTCCACGTGGCCCCCCCAAATAAAATAAAAAAAAAAACATTCCACATGTGCCCCTTAACTAAGAAAATCCTATGCCACATATGCCCTTTAATAAACAAACGCCAATGCCACATTTTTCTATTTATTTATGCCCCTACATAAACAAAATGCAATACCACATATGCCCCTACATAACCAAAATACAATGCCACATATGCCCCTACATAAACAAAATACAATGCCACATATGCCCCTACATAAATAAAATACAATGCCACATATGCCCCTACATAACCAAAACACAATGCCACATATGCCCCCTCTAAAAATGTTATGCAAAAAAAAAATGCCCATAATATGGCAGAAAATAAAAATACAAATACTTACCTGCTCTGATGGGGGTCCAGTCTTGTAAGCTTTTAATCCGGGGGGGACTTTTGGCAAAAAAAGAGACAACGCTAACTATGTCCTGCACTGCAGGACATCCTGACGCTTATGACAGGTTTATTGTCATTGGGGTATATGTATACCCTTTGGGCACTGGCACAAGTATCGAGAGAACGAGAATTCTGACACTGAATTCTCGTTCTCTCGATACTTATGGAAGTGCCCAAAGGGTATAAATATACCCCAATGACAGTAGACCTGTCATTAGCGTCCGGATGTCCTGCAGTGCAGGACATGGTACTCGTCGTCTGTATAGGGTTTTTTATTTTGCCAAGGCCACCCCCGGCTTAAAAACTTACAAGACTGGACCCCCATCAGAGCAGGTAAGTTTGGTTTATTTTTATTTTTGTGGGCATTTTTGGGGCATTGTTTTAATATTTTTATTTAAGGGGCACATGGTGCTGGTTTTATTATTTAAAGTATGTAGCCACTACATTTTTGAATTTTTTTAAGAAGGGGACAAGGACATGGCTTTTTTTATTTTATTTTGAAGGGGCACGTCAAGATTTTTTTTTTTTTTTATGTGGGTACTGTAATTTTTTTTTATGAAAGGGACAGGGGCATTTGCATTATTTTAGTATTTAAGTTTATGGGGGGCACTTGGGACGTTTAAATTTTTTATTTTTTTTGGAAGGGTACAGTATATATATTTTTTTTAAAGGACATGGTCATCTAACGCTTTTAGGGGCAGGGCATGCTGCCGATAGTAGTGCTAATACCGCAAGCATGCCTTGTCATTCATGGGCATGCTTGCAGTAGTAGTTCTACTAGCGGCAGCATACCCGGGCAGGCCGTTTTTTATTTATTTATTTTCAGCACTTGCGGATGGCGGGGGAAGGGGTTATTTTTTTTTTTTAACTAATTACTTGATTTTTTTTTCAGCTCCGGTAAGCTGAACCTAGACGGAAGCGCAGCTCTGAATCAGGGCCACTATGTTTCTCCACAACCCTTATATCAAAACAAAAATTATATACTTAAAACTTTTATTTTTAAATTCTTGGTGACAGTATCTGTCTTTCTTTTTAACATTCTATTAGTTTGTGATATGTGATGGTGGTGCTAGAGTTGTAATTCAATGAGTATTTCTGCTAAGTGTACTTTAAATCTTTAAATTTGAAAACTACAATTTGGAATAAAGCACCCATAAATCTGTATGTGTAAGAGCACAGTCTGATTTGTTTTATTTACAAGATTTGAAGAAAAGTTCACTGACTACTTTCAAGAGTATTTACTGAAGAAATCAGTCGTTACTAAATTTAAGTGACAACTTATAACAGCTGTGGGGTATTCCTTGGGCAAGATTTATTAAGCTGCAGGTTTGGAAAAGTGGAGATGTTGCCCATAGCAACCACTCAGATTCTAGGGGGATATGGGGATAGTATAGCAGATTTTCAATATGTGAACCAGGTAGAAGAGAGGGACATTTTTAAAAAGAAGAGGTATATTAAAACACAAGGGCCTGTGCATAAACTGGAGGGTTGGAGGTTTAGAAGAAAAGTGTGAATAATGGAAAAAGTGGAAAGATTACTTTACTAAAAAAGTAGTTGATAAGTGAAACAACCTCTTATCTGAGGTTATAGAGACTAACAAATTAAAACAGTTTAAACGTGCAAGGGATAAATATAAGGATATCCTAAATCTTAAACTAAATTGAAAGTCTAAAAGTCTAGACTCTAGACTTAAAAAACAAAAAAAGCAAAAAAAAAAAAACCAGCACTGACTAGATGGACACTGCTGTTTCTATTTAGGTAAATGGAAAGACGAGTCATAACTCCACAAAGGGTTTGAAAATATAATTTACTGAAATAAAGAACAAATGTGCTGATAAAATGTCATGAACAAAATTATGGGTCACCACATAATTTACTGTCCCTTACTTTAATATAACAAAATGTTAAAGCCCTAATATGGAGGAATACAGAGCCCTATTATAGGATATAATTTGAGCACAATTAAATATAAACCAAGAACATTGTTATGGTTTATTATCTCCAATATTAGGGCTTGTATGACTCAGAATAAAGTGCTTTACCTACTCCCTCGTTTGTTAACTGTGACTAATTCTTCTGTCACCTTTACGATGCTGTACTGTCTGCAGCTTCTGTCACAGATGCTCCCAGGAACTGACATGTAGTGCAATAGCACCCACCAGTGCCACCTTCAGGTAGTGGCGCCTCTAAGCACATGCCTGGTGGGAAACACGCTGCTGTAAAAATCTATAGTCCTTTTGCCACCCCCTAAATTTGCATAACTCTTTTTAAATGTCGCTGAACTTTCTGAATTTTTCTATTTTTTTCTCGAATCAGCATTAAACAGCTAAGTGCAGAGTGTAAGTATGTGATAGACAATTAATAGCATCTTAGAAGGGGCAATTTCATCTTCCTTATTTTTAGCAAAACTTTATTTCTTTATTATGTGAAGACACTTACTTTCTGTAAATCATAAAACTCATATTAAAAAGGCATGGTTAGTTTAAATTCATAAATGTGTATTATTTATTATAATTTCATAGATGCCATAACAGTACTAAATTATTTTTATTCTTGAGCATTGACATTTTATGCCTGAAACACTCTTTAATTCCTTATTAAATGTAAAAGCCAATAATGAATATTTGACTGGGAATATGTTTTATGAACTTTTCGTCTATTAGTGATGCTTCCTCTTGTATGCATTGAATTGATTGATTGTATTTGTAATGTAAGCTATTCATTCATTGGTTCTCTTTTCAGAGGGTTTTCTGTTATTAAGAGACTATTGTTTCTACAGTATTGATTGAATTGATCTGGTTAAACAATTAAATGGCTCTTGTGTATTCTCATTACCCAGCATTTATATTTTATAACTGTATGGTTGGTGAATATGTACTCATGTAAGAAGTTTAATTTTTATCTGTCAATAAATATTTTAAAATTAAATTATAGAGTTAGAATTATTTCATTTTCTTGACTTTTGCTGTTTCATGCTGGAGAAAATGTATTTCCTCTGCAAAGTCATTCTTAAATACTGTCTTTTAAGAAATGACCTAATACTGCACATATAAAGCGTCAAAGGCTGACCTGTTCCCTGAAACAACCAACCCCTGTACACAACTATTTTCACACATATAATCAATACATTAAAATAACAACGCGGACAACGTTTTGGCTATTATTGGAAAGAAAAGATGAGCTTTAAATGTATATCCAAAATTTATTCATTAGCTTGACGCACATAATAATACACATGTTAAAATAATACACATATAAATAATAAAAAAATGTAAAAATCCATCAATATCAACCAATAGTGTGTAATGGGGCCCCAAAAAACACTTTATGATTCAATTTCTCTATACTTATAGATCAGAATATATAAACAGCTTCTCAAGCTGCCTATTTCATTGGTATATGGTACATATGATATGGTAGTCTTTTCCTACTGTGGTGGTGAGTCACTAACGAAAACAACAGTGAATTTAAAAACTATTAGCAGTATCATATATGTATACAGTTCACTGTGAATGTAACCGATAATAGATTAACAGTTAATAGGAGCAGTATAGTAACGATCTTATGGTGTTATAGATGTTAACACACTCTCAGACACAATTATTGCCCGCTATTATGTTGATTGGTATTTCAATGAACTCACGGTACTTGTGGTGTTAACAGTCCCTTATGCTGTATCACCTCACCCACTATTCTCCACCACTTTGATGGTCCGATTGATAGGGGTGTTTGCAGCATTCACCGGTTCAACTTGCCGTCTGGTATACTGAATTGCGGCTATCGCGCCTCTGCTCCTGGTGTCCTTAGTTAGGTTTGTCCGGCTGCAGTGTGAACAAGTATCTGGAGTTCCGGATGTACTCGCTGGGGGTTCTATCACTCAAGGTGGACATTCCTCCATTTGCTTCCACCTGACAGCGTGTGAATAAAGTGTCTACCTTCGTTCTCCTTACTGCTTATAGTTTCAATTCACCATAAGATTATTTCGAAAGGCACAATCCTCCTTCCGGCCTATGCGGCCCTCTGAAGTAGAAAGAAGCATGCCACGGCAGCCTCAGTGGCTGGGGGGAGGTATGGAAAGGAGCAGGGAGGGCGGGGTAGGGTCCATTCGTATTCTCCTTCTTAAGAAAGAAAATATTAACAGGAAGTTAGGGAAGTCCTTAAATGCCATAGGTTCTTTTAAAAGTGGGAGGTGGCGTGGGATGGAGCTTTAAGTTAGGTGTGGATATATGCTTATTTGCACCTTCTTAAAGCTTTTTTAAGTGTGATTATGGTTCATAGTTTTTAGCAATAAACAAAAAGGCTGTTGTTTCTATCACTGAAAAAATAAATTGACAATATTGTATCATTAGCAGTAAAAAGTAGTAGGTTATTTCTTAATGGACCACACTTAAAAAGCCGAAGCTTCTTAAGTGTGAAAATGGTCCTTAGTGCTCTAGGCACAAATGGAAGTGTGATTCTGGATTGCCACGAATGTCCTGAAGGTTACATATGGATACATAACAGTCAAGCACAATGGAGATACAGTTTTCTCCCCTGTGATCCAAATGCAAGTGTAGGATACTTCATTGTAACGTTTACTGTAAATAGTGGTTATGCTTTAATTGATCTGTTGAGTGACATTGCAAATGTATTAAAATGTATTATGAACAAAATTAGTCATTACAACTAACAGACAGCGCAATGCATACGTGACATTTACATACTTTCAGTGTGTCAATCACAAGATTAAATACTACAACAATGTTAAAATGTATAACTGTAAGCAGAGAAGGGAAAGGGGGATATGATAACTGCTATTAAATATATCAAGAGGTGTGACCAGCTATAGGAGGGTGACATTTTTCAAAGTAAGAGGTATAATAAAGCATAAGGGCATGAATATAAACTGGAAGGTAATAGGTTTAAAAGGAAATGTGCGGAGAAATGACTTCACTGAAAGGGTGGTTGATAAGTGGAATAGTCTCCCATCTGAGCTGGTTGAGTTTAACATATTAGAATAGTTTAAACATGCTTGGGATATATAAGATAAGTATAAATATAAGATATCCTAAATCACTAAAGGCAAAGTCCCGGGACTTTATCCTTTAGCAAAATCGACCAGGCAAGCATCGCTAGACAAAACTCGTCCAGATGTTTGCCATTGAAAAAATAGAAAAAAAAATTGCAGCATTAACTAAAGGCGATTTGAAGAAATCGCCTTTAGTGTGATTTAAAATCCCCCCAAAAAATTGCAGCCAGAGAGCTGCGATTTCCGGCTGAGGTGCCGGTCCGGAGCATCAAAAACACATGTCAACAGAGTTGACATGTGTTTTTGTGTGAAGAAAAAATAAGTGCAGCATGGCTGAAATCCTTAGCCATGCTGTGCTGATAGAACTACAAGGCTCAGAATTGATGAGCCTTGTAATAATATCAGCGGCAGCATGGCAAAGAATTCTAACCATGCGTGTGTCTGCGTAGTGTAGAAAAAAAAAATTACAGTTCACATTAAACATACATTACAGATTTACATAAAGTATGCATGTAAACAAGTTAATAAACCTAACTAACATTGTCCCCTACAGTGTGCACTTACCTGCTGTGATCATCTCTCCTAAGCTATGTGTAATGTATGTAGGGTATCGTGTGTAATAAATAAAAAAAATTCATCACTCACAGTTTGATGTCATCTTTCTTTGGATTTTCTTATTGATGTGAAGAATTTTCAGAAATTGATAGAAGTCTTCTTCTTGATTGGAGTCTGTGATGACGATGTCCCGTTCTTCTAATGAAGACAGGACGCTGCAGATCTTCTCCCCATCCTGGCTGCTGCAAATGAGGTTGAGGTCGCTAGGGGGCAGTATTTTTATAGTGAAGATGACGTCAGAAACAGTAGAGGACCAATGTAACTGACGTCATCTCCATTGTAAAAATACTGCCCCCTAGCGACCTCACTGTCATTTGCAGCAGCCAGGATGGGGAGAAGATCTGCAGCGTCCTGTCTTCATTAGAAGAACGGGACATCGTCATCACAGACTCCAATCAAGAAGAAGACTTCTACGATTAGCTGCGATTTTTTAAAGGGCTAATTGCGGTGGTTTTCTATTGAAAATCTTTTAAAATCGCTGCAACTTGCGTGAGTTCATTTAAATCGTGGCAAAATCGATTCTTTGTGAATCCCGCGATTTAAATGAAAAAATTGCAGCAAAATCGCAGCGAAACGCTGCTAATTGATTTTCCTTACAAAAATCGACCTTTGTAAATAGACCCCTCAGACATGTTCCCTGGCTGGTACAAATCTATGACCATAAACTGTACATACTCACATTAACATTCAGGTATAAAGTGTTTTCATCTTGGGTCCCGATCCAGAGGGTCGTGTAAATCAGAATGCAGTGTATGTGGAGTACATGCAGCAGAAAAATTACATGCATGTTACATGTGATCCAAAGGCTATAGAAGTCAGTATAAATATCAGTACATATATATTTTAATACACACAAATAAATCTGCATTGTCTCAATATGGTCAGGAATAAAAATATACAGTATATCATTTGAATGCACTGTGATCACTTTGATTTTCCCACTCAAAGGCCCAGATCAAGACCTACATTCCCATTACGTTTCATTGCGCAGCATATTTACGCTAGCACATTTTCTATGCACTCCCCCAGGCACTCCCCTCTCTCATACGTACTTTGGCTGTTTTACGCTTGCCAGACCCTACCTTAACTTTTCAAAGCGTAACTACTGAAGTATGTAAATCCTTCAGGTATGAAGGTGTCTAAGCATGCCCATACTGTATGATTTAAATGCCTCCTGCCACCTCCAAAGCATAATTATGTGTGTCGTATGGTTGGCACACCCCTACGTTCATAGTTACATCTTCCACGCGCATGCGCAGTACATACAAGATAGCGTTTTTATGGCACCAGCTAGCGTAAATATGCTAGCGTGCTTAGTTCTGGATCTACCCCAAAGTCACTGCAATGTTTCTTGCCACATACATATTCCATTTCATCCTGTATTATAATTTGCTATCTGTTAATTCTATTCCTTTCAATCACTGGCAGCATTGTGAGTTTGGTACCTGTGGCCGGTGGACATCTGTGCAAAACAATTGACCAGCTACAGTTGGTTTGATTGGAACATCATAAACCATGGGACCATATCCATCACTTATAAAGGGAAACAATAGATGATTCCACACATAGCTAGAAGACTTTTTAAATTTTGCACCATTGGCCTCTTTGGTTGAACCTGTTTCTTGGCAAATGAGTTACTATATGTTTGCCATAGATATTTAGTCCCTTTTCTGTATATAAGACCCTTACTTTGGACTAGTCATTATGGATATCCTGGTGACACTGCAACCTGGTCTGGCAATATTCAGTGTGCTATTTCGGTGATATACCTATACCTTTGATGGTGTTGTTATTAATGTTAAATATTTTTCACCTGCTCGTCTAATAAAATCCTTCTTTAAAACCACAAGCATTCAGATTATCCAATTATTCTTATCTGCTTTAGAAAGGCACGTGCACTCATCATTCTGGTTGGAAATCAAGTATGGTAGGTAGTTTATGGACAGAAACCATACAAGTTCAATGCAATTATGTGACCGCATACATTGTGCAACTGTAGGGAAATGCAATGTTAAGTATTGTATAGTGGGGAAAAGGTTACTAATAGTATGAACACTTCAATCAATATTTATTCATTTATTATTTTGTCTAATCCTTTGTATTCTCTCCCATCTATCACTTTCTCTGAGGGAATAGACTTTGGAAGAAGATAAGAAGATTTTCTTTGGATTATACAACTATTAGGAACTGATGTGATGTGAAACAGTACTTGTCACTGTCTAGCCATATTTCCTGTAAGCCTATAAGTTTGTGCATTGAACCTCAGAGCTTCTTTTTGCCCACACTCTCTTTTTCAATATATCTTTCTGGAGGTGGGCTCTCCTGGGGTAATAGCTGTTGCAGAGGATAAGAGGTGCGTCAGAGTGATATATTTTCATTATTTTTTACATCAACTCCAAGTCGAAGCACTGTGACATACCAAGATTTACTATCCACCTTGAGGTCTGTGTTACACAATGAACACGTGCATTAAACGTGCCAAAGCCTCCAAAAATTTTATACAAAAGATGAACAAGAAAAGGACCCTGCAGAGCATGATGATGATCTAGAAAGTCTTGACCCAAACTTTGAGGCATGTTGTCCGTCTCCTTTACCACATTTAGTTACGCAAGAAGATCTCAACGAGCTTGTCCAAGAGCTGGTTTTGTCATGCGGATGGCAAACTCTGACCCGTTGGACAGATCTACATGTACAGAGTTTTGTCCTCATGGAGATCTGCATTGTAACATCTGGCACACGCATGTGCAGATGTTACAAGCAAGGGGACTTATGCAAGTGATTTGCGTAAGTCTCCTTGTGCACAATGAATAGGGTCCAATGTATTTATGTGTTTACTTAAAATGATGATCACAATGCCTTATATATAATCTTATAGAATGTTGCTATAAATGATTAGGAAGTTTCTTTTCTATATATATAAGATTGTGGCCTTACTTTGTTAACAAAGTTTTTTGTGTGTAATCAGGTTTTCTTTGAAGCTGGACAGCGTGCAGTGTCACGTGTTGTCTATCTATCTCCTATCTATCTATCTATCTATCTATCTATCTATCTATCTATCTATCTATCTATCTATCTAACAAAACAGCCAAGGAGCACTATTGCATATAGGAATCTTTATTATATAACAATATATTTGCTGACCATTAAAATGCCTCAATAAATATCAGTGTCTGGCTCATCAATACATATAATCATGCCACCAAATTTACAATAAATACATGCTCAGCCAATGATAAATGATAGTACAGGTGACAATTCCTATTGAAAATAAATATTAAAATATCACCAATGCTGTGTTTGCGGTTGGTAAATTGCTTCACGTTAACAGTGGTTTTATCCAATATTAGTAGAAAGAAAAGCCCTTTAAGCAGTTACGTATCACCCTAAGACAAGTAAATGGGTAATACTGTTGATAAGATCCAACTTTGAATGATACTAGCTACTTAGGAAAATCCTGGCAGTATTTATGCTGATAGTATGGGTATAAAGTTGCAGACTTATTTGAAATAAATGTACCTGTGATATAACAGAATGGTCACTGTCAGCTATTATGTACAAACAGCCTTATACTCCAGCTCCGTTAGATAGATCCAGAGGCAGAACTACCATGCTGATACAAGGGCCACAGCCGTCATCACTGCACCACCGAAGCTTCCCACCGGGTTACCTGGGATACCATCAGGGCCAAAGCAAATTTTTTGCATTTGGGCTCACAACTCGCTAGTTCCGCCTTTGGGTAGATCGGATCACTGCCCGCTGTAATGTTGGGGTAGTTTCCTACTGAAGTCCCGTTGTTTTAATGAAATTGAAGATTTTTAAACTATGTAGAGGACATCCATAGTGGTGATTTAAAAGGTGTTTTTTTAAGTCTATTTATCTATCTATCTATCTATCTATCTATCTATCTATCTATCTATCTATCTATCTATCTATCGATATGGAGCTGGAGCTCCATAACAAAGCAAACAAAACATAACTTGATTTTTACTTTCCTTTCTATACGAAACTTTATGATAAATGTTCTTATTGAAATTAAAAACAAATATTTAATAATATTTCAGTTCTACTGTAAAAGTAACAAATATTTACAAGTAAGTGCAGCTAATTAAACATATTTAATAATAGTGTATATATTATATATTTTACAGTCATAACCATAACTTTAACAAATCTTGAGAATACAGTTCTTGTAAGTTTTAAACAATTTAAGATATATACATATTACAAATTATAGGAAAGAATATATTTATGAGTTTTGTTAGTTTTCTTTGGATTTTAAAAATAAAACACAGTTGCACATGATAACTTTGTGTGGCAATAGACTAGAAGCCACATGATTTGTAGAGAGATGGAAATTCTGATAAGAGAAATGACATCCCAAGTTAGCTCTGCAATGAGTTATGCAGTCTGTCCGTATATAACAAAGAGCTTTATTCATTGTAAGAATAAATCTGTTCCTCTGAACGAATGAATGGATGGATAGATCTATCAATTACAATGATGGCTATTATTCTTGAAAATAAATATGTGACATGTTATTTGAGACACCAAATATGTCAGAAATAAGTGGGTCAATAAATCATTTAACTGATCAAGGATAGAGAAAAATAAACATATTATCATTTCATTGATTTATTTATGATAATAGTTGTAATAGATATTATTACAATTTCTGCATGATTAAAAGGTTCAATTTTACTACAGAAAATCAATTGACCATTTCATCTGCCAATAATATGATGTTGGTAAAACTTCTTTAATTTTGACTGATAAATCCTTGCTTAAAAATAATTAGTTATGATAAGTAAAATTAAATAAATCAAAATAAAAATCTTAACTTAACACTTGATTGCTCTAAATCAATAACTAAAAAGCTATAAAGAAAGTAGGAAATTACCTAGTTCTATATATAAGAAAAAACAACAAGAAACTTCATCTAATCTATTTAATAAAGATGACATTAAAAAAGCAGTGGCCTCTACAAAGAAGGTAGTAATTATAGTTCTGAGGTAGATATAGAGAACCATATAACAATAATTTCCCCCCAAAAAAGGAAAGAGATCTAGGAGGAATTATTTCATATGACTTAAAGGTAGTCAAGCAATGTAACAAAACAATGAGAAAGGCAAGTATATTTATAGCTTGGAGCAGAGAAGGAAGAGGGGGATATGATAGCAGCTTTCAAATATATCAAGGGTTGTGGCATTTATCAAAGGAAGCGGTGTTATAAAGTCAGAGGGGGGAGGGATTTAGATTAGCCAGGGAGGGCGGAGGGAAGGCGGGGAGAGGCCATGTCTGTGCGGACATTGCACGGATTGTTAAGGTATCCCTATGGTACTCGTATGTGCCATAAGGTACCTAATAATGGGGATGGGATAGGGGCAGAACGGGTGAGTTAGGTGCGTGTCTGTCCACACCTAACTCACACTGGATCTATGAATACAATCCTTTATTTCTATGTCATCCAAAGGCAGAACTAGCGAGTTGTGGGCCCAGGTGCAAAAAATATGCTTTGGCCCTGATGATATCCCAGGTAACCCTGTGAGGAGCTTCAGCGGTGCGGTGATAGCGGCTGTGGGTCCTTGTATTAGCATGGGCCCCGGTGCCGCTGCACCTGTTGCACCAATGGTAGTTCCGCCCCTGATGTCATCCCTCTGCATAAAAGTGGAAGTAGGGAAGAAGCGTCAAACTTTTTTAAAGATTCCAAATAAATGTTATATTGCTTTTAGAATGTTAGTCCATGGTGTTCAGAAAGGCCAGCAATCTTTACAAACATACTAAAGTATGTCAAGATTTATAATACAACAATTCTAAAACAAAAACATATACATATTATAACCATCAAACATCAAGATTAAACTTTTTCTGTGTTCATATATAGGAACAGCTCATGTTAATTATGAATGAAACACAGAAATAGTGATTCTTCAAAATTTCCAGAGCTTCAGTGAGAACACATACAACATGAGTATAGAAAATGGTGAAAGTCTAAGGATATAGTCAGATGATCATGTATGCAACTAGAACAGTCCGGTAGGTGCCTAAGGGTATAGTCTGTTAGTGAAGTAAGCATAGCTAGAAGGAAGGATGATCCCCTAATTTTATGAATACCTGGAGTTTGCTATGCAAGGATTGCAGGAGACCAAAATAGGATGTTGAGGCAAAGATCAATAACATTAATAAGAACAAGGAACCTTAGAGAACAAGCAGGAATAAAGACAAGCAGAGGCAGATTGCTGGAACACAGCAGAGACCTGCAAGTAAACACACAGCAACAGGCAGCAGGAAATAATTACTCACACCTTGCTTTGTGGGAAGTGATATATATAAGGCCAAAGCACAGGTGTAGGTTATGAGCCTGTAATTAGTCCAACAAGAGTCCCACAGCAGCCCCTAGGTCCAGGTCATGGTAATATCCACAAATAAGAATAACTAGTTCAGATACGTCCCTAGGGGAAAAACAGGATACAGCAGTCCAGGATGTAACACCTATCAGGCATCATGGGCCTAATCCTTACCTAATAACGTAACCCAACTTCCACAAGCTGTTTGTGGAAGTCGGATAATTTTCTGACAACATACATGCACCCACCAGAAGTTCTGCAATGGAAATTCTATAGTTCTGTATAATAGGCATGGTGGGGTTAGTCATGCAGATGAAGGTAAGTGGGTTTTGTAGACAGATCTGCATGGATCTGCATTTGGATGGATGTACAGAAATTTTAAAGTAGGGATTTGGAAATGTAAGTGTTCAGGACTCCGACCAGGAGAGGAGCGTGACAGGGGTGTTCACTCCATCTCACATACAGACTTAAAGACCTCTGTGCATGAGGAAAATGCACTGAGGTCTGAATCAGGTACTATGGACCTGATTCACACTTAAGAATTCTTCCGATTTTAGGTGCGTATATTTAGAAAAGGATGCACTGCGCATGCGTAGTAACTTTTATACACTATTTGCGTTGGACTTAAGTTTGCAAATTCCATGCTTATACACTACAAACTTAAAATCTGTAGGTTCGTAGTAACATATGCAAAAATGGGCGTTCCATGAATAAGTAACTAGGCAGATAGGAAGATTTTGGTGGAGAGAGGCATTTAAATGACCAAATGAAGATGTGGTTTTGCAGTTAAGTTCCTAAGTAGAAACCCTACACATTCAAATGCGAACCTACAGTTAAGGGAGCCCTATGGCACTCGTAAGTCACATAAGAACCTGAAAACCGGGGGAGTTTCATTGCTATTAGTTGCGTATATATAGGAACCTATTGCGTTCTTAAGTGTGAATCAGGTCCTATGTTATCCTATGGGATTCCATGCTACTAGATAGTTATCTGCACTATCATGTTGGGTGTCTAATGCATTTAACACATTATTTTATAACACATTTATAACACAATATTTTGTTTAATACATTATTTATTGTAAAGTATATAGTAGACAGTAGAAAGTAGTACATAGTAGTAGATATTTCTCTGACTCCACCCTGTTTCATGGTACTAAGGTATAATAGGTATGCAAGAAACATTTGAATACGTTTAAGTACAAGTGTATCTTAGCTCTGCTAGGGTTCTTCACTCTTTGACTTTTAGGTTGGAACAAGCAACACATTATTGTAGTCAGTCACACTGCAAAAATATTGAGTGAGAGTGACAGCTGCAGCAAGTGACAGTGAAGATGAATGTGGAGGGTATTGTTAAGATTTTGATTATAGCTTATGCAGGAGATATTAGATATGTATGACCAATCCTTTTGGATTAGTCTGGAGACCCTACCATTTTTGGCATAGATCAGTTTTGAAAATACTGTATCATACATGTTTCAAAGGTCCTTTTAAAGTCTGCTCTTTAGTATTTAAAACATGTCCTTACCTCTTGAAAAGACTGGTGAAGTATTCATAATGAATTTAAGCCTTTTTCCATGATAAAAAAAAAAATTGTCACTTGACTTCCATGTCTTAGAATGATTTTGAATAATTAAGTACCTATGGAATTTATTTCCCTCTTCCAGCAGGTTCTGAACTTGCCAAGATCTTTTGTTGTCTCCAGTTAATTTCCTGAGCATGTAAAAAGCTAAGAAAACTGGCACTAAACATTTTTTATAATACTGACAAAGTTTATAAACTGTTCAGAGTATAATATTTATTTTACAATGAAATGATGTGCATTTTTTCATTTTTCTATTTCATTTTAATTGCCTTTATTTAATATATTCTATTATAAGCCAAATATATTTAATTTTTAAAGTCAATGTAAGTGCTCCTGTTAATAATAAACGTGTTAAATAATTCTTATTTGCTGCACCTTAACTTCATATCATGAGCTATGTGTTTTGAGAAAGACTCTCTTCTTTGAAATGTATAATAACTTTGAAACCTGCATTGTTATTGACATGTTCCCTGTGAACTAAATATCTTGGACCTTATCCAGAATTTCAGCATAGGAAACATGGGTGCACAAAAGCTAGACACTTTACCAATGGCTCACAGTCTCCAAGCATGAAAACTCTGGATTAGTAGCACAGAAACTAGTCCACAGAGTAATACGTTTTAGTGGATGAACAAAAGTCTACAGGGTAGTTTTATTGACAATACTAAGGTTGAGAGTATAATTATCTCAAGCTTAGCGTTGGAGATATTTAAATTATCAACAAAGTTAATTGTAACTTCAACCATAACCCTCATTCTGGGCCGTATGCAGATCTTAAAGACCGCGTATATGCAATCTACATTGCAACAAGTAAAGTAGATGTCGTATCGGAAGACTCCGGCCGCATATGCAATGTGGCCGAAGCTTTGCATACGGCCCTCTAACTCTAAACACAACACTAGCCTAACCCTAACATTATTGTCAAGTACTCACCTGTCAATGTAGTATCCCAGTTGAGTTCTCAATCGAGTGGTCGACATAACAGATGCATACAGTGGAAGACAAGGAAATGGTGTCAAGCTCCTCTCTATCATTAAGGTGTCCACTTTCTTCTGCAGGCATTATCCCACAGATTTGGCTTATTTTCTTGCTGGAACTAACTCATCAGCGGCCCTCACTGACATCACTGTTCTGTTAGAGCAACAGGTCATCTTGACCTTCTGCCTGGTGTCCTTGGGGCTGATCCAGAGCTACGCTGGCCCGCTAGCCGTACGGCTCCTCCCTGTGGCCGGCGTAATTACCCACTGTTATTCAGGCTGATCCTTAACTTCAACCGGCGTAACAGTAGGTAATTACACCGGCCACAGGGTCATAACTGCCCTAACCCACCCTCCCTTATTTACTTACCTTTCCCCGCCTTCCTTCTGTAATGGTTGCGTAGTTACGGTGAGGAAGAAATGCTGTTCTTACGCATACGGCCGCCGTAACTAGTGCGGTGGCCATAGCTCTCGATCATCTCCCTGGTTCCTGATCATGTGTCTCCAGCCCTCAATTTCAGGTTGTTGCTCTCTGTTCTTGCCCTCCTATGTCTCAGGTTTCAGACCATTTCTCTAGTGACTTCTTTCTTCAATGTTCTGTTGTTCACTATAGCAACCAGTCTTGGTAACCACTCCAACTCTTCTCATCTGCACTACTCCTGCATCCCTCGGTGCCTGTCCACAATCTTGGCATCTGTGCTTCTGTCCAGTTGGCCAGGACTTGCTGCTTGCCTGCAGCCAAAATCATCATCACCATCAGGGTCTCTTGTAAACACCAGGCTTGTAGTTAGACTCCGCACCTCTGGTTTGGAGTGGTCCGTTTACGGACCGGCGCTGAGTCCTGCGCATAACATATTCCTAGTAAGAACACAGCCCACACAACTAGCAATTAGGAAATCTTTCTATTTTAAGAATCAAACATTTTCAAAACATACTGCATGCACTATACTTTACTGTCTCAGGGCCTGAAGTTAAGGTAGAGTTCTGAACATGTAAGTCAGCTAAGTTACGTGCATGTGAGGGAAGTACTAGGGGGATTGTATTAACCTTAGTAGTGCATAACTTAGGTATACATGTGTCAGGGGCGTTTTAAGAAGTGAGGGGGCCCTTGTGCAGAATTTGTACATGCCCCCCCTTACCTGAGACAGGGCTGTCCCAGACCTCAAAAGGGACAGAGCCTAACTGCGCTGTAAGTACCGCCCCTTTTCGAACGGTGAATAGGACAGTCCTACTGCAGGGGAAGGGGGGCTCGTTCATTCAACATCGATTTCTTCCCTCCGGAAGATGTTAAAGGGAAGAAATATATGCCGAATGGCCCCCCCTTCCCCTGTCAACCCTGGCTGTAGGATGAATGCCCCAGGGCCCCCTGTTCTGAGGGGCCCGTGTGCACTGCACACCCTGCATCCATTATAGATACGCCTATGACATGCGTATGTAAAACGACCTTAAGTCTGGATCAGGGCCTCTGTCTCTAAAATACTCTATTTGAACTTAAAGTAATAAAGTCATTTGTAATAGAATATGTTTGAAAATCTTAAGGCTTTTTATAGTACACCTAATTTTCTTAAAGTAATATAGTTCAATGAACAAGAAGTAACAAAATAACTTTTTTCATTTACACTTTACAAATCTTATACATTTATATCTGTCTCCATTTTAAATCAAACAAAACATCTCAAATTATTGGAGAGCTATTATTACGCTCTATGGGCCGGATTCAGAGCAATAGGAGATTTACGCAAGTCATTTTAAGTCTCCTGCCCAGAAACATCTGCACATGCATGCGCCAGATGTTCCGACAGCGTACGTAATGAAGTGAGTACTTACGCTGAAACGGCTAACCCTTCAGTTATGATGGTCATTCCTGCCATACAGGTGGGAATTGCCATGTAAACGAGGGGTCGGGGTGGGGAAGCCCCATCATAAAAGTTAAGGTAGAAACCTGGCCACGTAAGTGACCAGATTTCCTACCGACAGTGAGGAGTGCAGGGGGCATGCATTCCCCGCTACGGGAGCGTAACTACGGACCCATGTAAAGTGTGCAGGGGCCTGGATCTGGCCCTATATTATTAGCAAGTTAATGTGCAACATTTATTAATGATAAGAAGTGTTAAACTGTGATCCTAGAACCTATGAAGCCTCTTTTTTAAATCTAAACTGAGCACTATGCCTTCGTTACAGAAGCAATATGGAGAAGGATTGAGAACAAAATAACACACAAATATAATATATCAGTTTTGGTATTCCTTTAGAAACTATTCTCTAGAAGTTCAAAATGGATTTAAGAAAGAACAGAGTAAAAAGATATTTCTCAACACTGGTGTAAATAAAAATTAAAAAGGAAAAAAAAAAAAAAGAAAAAAGCAATGTTGTCTGGCCTAGAAAGACTAATAGAAACCAACCATATGGTATAGGAATAGCAATACAAAACAGAAAGCACAATTGTTTAAGAGAACTGCTTCACAAATGAACCAGATGGTTCACTAGAAAGAAGAATTAATGTTTTGCCTTTATAACAGGATCCTGGAACTCTTCAAACAGAAAGCAGAGAATTGATGAAGCTTGCTGTGGCAGATGCCTGCATATAATATGTAGTTTGCGCACTTGAATGTAAGTGTAACTTTTTTCACTGTATCCCTGTAGTTAAAAGTTTTAATTCACAAACACAAACACTGATGAAACATTGCAAAAATGTTTTATTTCTGAAACAGATATGAATCAATTGTTCACATAGCATCTTTTGCTAAAACAAAGCAATTAAAAATATGAGTTTCTGACGTATTAACAGCTGTTTTGGGTTTTTAAAAAAAAAAACTTTTTTTACTGGTTTTTTTTCATGATATAGTTAAATAAACTCATACATACTAGAGCTGCATTCTTAGGGAAAGTCTTTTATTGTCATCTAATTGATTTCTTACTATATAATACAGAACAGTGATTTGATTCCAAACTCATAGAGGTATATTTACTAAAGTCGATTTTTCCAAAAAAGACCAAAGTCACGGAACTTTGCTGGCGATTATGCCATTGCCGTATTCACTAAAGGCAAAGTCCCAGGACATTAGCCTTTAGCAAAATCGACCAGGCAAACATCGCTGGACAGAAATCGTCCAGATGTTTGCCATATCAAAAATACAATTTGCCGTATTCACTAAAGGCGATTTGATTAAATCGCCTTTAGTTCGTCGGCAAAGCGCTGAAAATCAAAGCACCTTTTGTGTGGGGCACTTTCATTGAAAGCGCCCCACACTGTACCAGAAAAACACATGTCAGTATATTTGACATGTGTTTTTCTATGTCCCAAAGGCAAGCACAGCATATTTGGAATGCTTAGCATGGATGCGCTGATAGAACTACAAGGCTCAGCATTGCTGAGCCTTGTAGTAATATCTGTGTCAGTATGTTAATCCTTCTAAGCATGCTGCGCTGTATCGGGTGGGAAAAAAAATACAGTGTCCAAAAAACATACACAAATACATTAACATACATGTGTGCCTAAAATAAACATTTACAATGCATTATATTGCCCTCTACTTTGTAAAATTACCAAAGGTAGCCACACTGTTTTGTAATAAATGTCTTGTAAACTAATGTGTGTTGCATAAAGTAAATAAAAATATTTCAGACTCACTGTTTAGCTGTCATCATTCTTGGGACGAGTTTGCTTGTAGTTTCTTCTTTCTTTGCAGTTAATCTTCTCCTGTTGCTTGAAGAATCTTGTCCGCTTGCTTGAAGATGATGTTCCGGTCCTTCCTTTAGATCTTCAGCCTCTTCTGGCACGTTGACAGGCTCCCTCCTCTTCTTCGGCGCCGCTACTAATGACCATTCGGTCAGTAGAGGGCACCCTTTTATAGAAAATATTACGTCATTTACATTAGGGGGCTCTAGTGAGCGCTCTAGTGTTTATGACGTCATATTTCCAATGACCTTATATGGCATGAATAGTTTTTGATACTGGCGATAACTATGAAAATAAATCTTAATGCACTGCATGTCACTATAACAGCGATAGTTAGTGGTTGATTTGGAAAGACTTTGCTTTTCTCCTTTTATTTGTTGTTCTAAGATATTTGGTAAGTGGAAAAGCACACCCTTTGTTAATTAGTGTGTGTGTGCGCGCGTGTATGTTTATTTATTTATTTAACAAAAACAATTGGCAAAAATTTGTGATATTGCAATGCTCAATGACAGTAATAGTTTTGCCATCAGGATATAGTTTACATATATTACTAAATTTAAGATTTTACATGTTGTGTTGGAAAATATACCCCAGTATCTTTGGGTCTGATCCAGAGCTACGACCGCAATCGCCCGCGAGCGTAGCGAACGTACGCCCTGGCGTAAAAACTTTCACACCCATAACACTCCCATCGATTGTAACTGCTTACGGCGGCTGAACCCTACCCTAAGATTTTCCAGCGTACGTGCGAATTTTCGTACCGATACGCTGGTCGTACTGGGCTTAGCACGCCCATACTGTACAATTTAAATGGCTATCCCTGCCTCTGTGTAGTAACTCGAGCGTCCAGACTATCGTCGTACAAAACGCACGCCCCTTGAGCGAAAAATACGCTGAAAATACGCTCGCTGTACGCTCATGTCCTTCGGTCGACCGGAAGTTGTCATACTGCACATGCGTAGTGCGTTTTTTTCCACTAATTTTCGCTTACGATGAGCGTACGCTTGCTTGCGGTCGTAGCTCTGGATCAGGCCCTTTGATACTGAAAATCTGTGATTTTCACAAACTAGCCTAATAGAGCCACCCATTTGTGGAGTGGAATTAAGATTTTAGCTGTCCTGTATATTATTGTAATTTTTCCCTAT
>WWET01001246.1:125605-140425 GCA_011038615.1 Limnodynastes dumerilii
TGTGAGGGAAGGAGGGGGAGGGAAATCTTTGCTGGGCACTGTGAATGGAGGAAGGGGGGGATCTTTGCTGGGCATTGTGAGGGAAGTAGGGGGAGGGAAATCTTTGCTGGGCACTGTGAATGGAGGAAGGGGGGGATCTTTGCTGGGCATTGTGAGGGAAGTAGGGGGAGGGAAATCTTTGCTGGGCACTGTGAATGGAGGAAGGGGGGGATCTTTGCTGGGCATTGTGAGGGAAGGAGGGGGAGGGAAATCTTTGCTGGGCACTGTGAATGAAGGAAGGGGGGGATCTTTGCTGGGCACTGTGAGGGACAGACTGGGAGGGAAATCTTTGGTGGGCACTGTGAGGGAAGGAGGGGGAGGGAAATCTTTGCTGGGCACTGTGAATGAAGGAAGGGGGGGATCTTTGCTGGGCACTGTGAGGGACAGACTGGGAGGGAAATCTTTGGTGGGCACTGTGAGGGAAGGAGGGGGAGGGAAATCTTTGCTGGGCACTGTGAGGGGCAGAGGGGGAAGGACATTTTTGCTGAGCACTGTGAGGGACAGAGGGGGAGGGAGACTCTCTGCTGGGCTGTCTGCATGTGAGGGAAGGAAGGGGAGGGGGGAATCGTCACTGAGCTGTCAGCTCCGTGAAGGAAGGATTACATTCGGCACACTCACTGTCTTCCTGCAAGACACCATCTGCAGCAGCATTTCTATTACCAATGAAGGAGACACTTTTAGAGCTCCGATCCTAACATACAGTGTATATTAGGATTAGTGCTCTGAGACTGTCTCCTCCATTGGTAATAGAAATGCTGCTGCAGATGGTGTGTTGCAGGAAGACAGTGAATGTGCCGAGTGTAACAAACACATAGCAGCCAGCACACTGCCGACTGCTCTGTGTATGTTATGATCGGCTGTAGTATGTGTATTTTATGATCGGTTTCAGGATGTAAAAGGGGGTTTCTGGGCAACTGGAAACCCCCCCTGGGTGTGCCACTGTATAGATTTAAATAAACTAGGCAGACTGGGTTTCTATGTTTCTTTCACCTTTCACCATTAATTGTGTCAGCACATACTAAAATTGCCTCCCCTACTGTTCAAAATTATATTTCCAAGATGCAGTTACTCATTTTTTTTTTATTGTTGCTCTTAAATCAAGTAGCAAATATTTAGCAAGCTAAATGTAAAGAAGAAGGTGGAAATTATGATGAGAACTTAAATTTCTAAGCTTGAAAACTAAATTAAATAACTTTGCATTATATCAGAGACAGACAGCAGGAGGCATGTAGAACATTCACCTATGGTTTACAGATTTTTACTGCACTTCTTTGATGTCAGATTTGTTTAGCTTTGCTTCTAGCACTTATTCAAATGCTGTTCTTGTTAAGAACAATGGTGACAGGGTCTCATAAATTAACTATTTAATGCTATTGATATTAAAGTAACAGCTTTCATGTAGAAGGGATAGCAAGAAGGAATAGTGCCTATTAAGGGATACAGTTGAGTATTATTATAAACTTGCCTGCTTGGCAGAGGGAGCTAAACAGCGTTTCTTAGATGGAGTCATTTCATGACACAGACTTCTGGGATGACTTGGATGTGGCAAAGACAACACTCAAATTCATATAATTAATGTTATGTTTAGGGCTAGGCTTAGTCTGATAGTTAGGCTGCAGTTATGGTTAGTGTCAGATTTATGGTTAGGTTCAGGCTGTAGAACTTGTCTTCTATCTAACTATCGACAATGCTAATATTGATATTATAATATTATCAAACATAGTTTTATCAGGAATACATTCATGCAACCTAATATTGTTGACTGTATAAATGACAATCTTATATACTACAGCAATTCATAAAACTAATATAGTTAAAGCAATCCATGATAAAATTTGTTAGTATTGGCAACATCTCAACTTTTATTCTTTAGAAGCTCAATTTAATATGCCCAGGGCCACCATCAGGGGGGATAGCCGGTACTATTGTCCCAGGCCCAGAGCTGATGGGGGGCCCACCGAGTAGCACCACACCACTGTTAATGCAGGTCCACAGCGGCACGACCCTACGCACACAATCAAAAAACAATCAAAAGAACGTTTCACCAGTGTGTACTGTTCAAAGAGCTCCTATTATATACACTTGCAAAAAGCAAAATATATCTTTCCTTCGTTGACCTGGCATATCAGAAGTTCCAAAAGGTCAAACCAAAAGATCACAGATGGTGTCAAAAGATTTTTGACCATATCTGGTGAAACTGTCTTTTGATTGTGTGATTGGAAAGATTATTTGTTGAAAAAGCCCCAGTGTGTACACACCTTTAGTGTTTTGATGTAAAACAGTTTTTAAAAGTTTGTAAAAAATATTTAACAAATTACCATTTGTTGGTTTCTGCAAACTAGTGCCATTAATTTGTTCACGGCTAATGTACATGTACCTCAGTAGTTTAATATTTAAAAAAGGGAAGACTGATCCAGAGTTTGAGAGCAACAGCAAAGACATGTGCAAGTCTTTAACTGAACATACGTGTTGTAATGTGATCAGGGAAAGTTATTATTGATTATTGCACACTGTAAAAAAATAGATATTGATTATCACACACAAATTCTAAACATATTTACTTTTGAACTGTAACAAGAAGTTAAACTGGAAAATATCACCTCTCTGTTATCCCCCATAACCTAGCATGGCTTTCCAGAAGTATACAACTGCACATGTTGTTTGCTGTTACTCTGAAACTAGAGGTGTATACATGTTGTTCGTATATGTACAAAATTAATGATTACACTTCTTATAATTGAAAACCTGAAAAACATGATTCAAATCCACTCTGTTTTGTATGTTGCTTTATGTTGTTGAAAAAAACCTTGTATACAAACATGATAGCATAACTAAGTAGATGGATTGTAAATTAAGCACTTATATGGTAAACATCTTGAGAAAATTATATTTGCTTTCCTTTTCCTGCGATTTATGAAACTGAATCATATAAATGTTCATAAAAAAAACAAAAAAAAAAAAACCTTTAAGTTTAAATTGCATTTTGTATTTTGTTGATGTTTTAGCAAACCTGCAAACTTTTCAAATGGGAAATGCAATTTACCAACAGCTGAGTAAATCCATTTGTTCAAATTTTTATTAATCTAATGTTCTATGGTCAAATGAACTGAAATCATTAAAACTGTCATCATGCTAGCTGTGTACCTAGCACACTCTATAATTTACATTTAAAGTATGATAGCAAATCTATGCATTTTGATTTTTAATTGAAGGTTCTGGAACCTGCATTGCTAGTATGGATGCTTAATTTTCACCTAATTTAAAAGCAATCACAGAACTGAGGAAAGATACAATTTCTTCAATGATTTCTTATGAATCTTGATATAGATTAACTTTGAGAGTCTTAATATGAAAAAAAAAACATTATTTGCACTTAATATTTCTATTTCAATTACAGTGGAAATCAAAACTAATTGCATTGGTCATTTTTATTTGACAAATGATACTTAGATGTGTTCTTCTATTTAATATAAAAAATGCTTGATATGAATAACATTTACAAAAAATAATGAGTATTAAATAGATATTTAGCAAATATATATTAAGAAAATATATTTATTTTGTAGCATGTTAATATTTTTTTAATAACTAAAATAACTATTCAAACTCAGTTCATTTTAGTTATATCTTTTCCGATCACATAAGGCAACAACCACTACAACGTTGAGAAATGCGAGTGTACGGATTGGAGCTGATTCAGAGTTTTTGTAGAAGCGCTGAGGAATTGGAACATGCGGTATACAAGCTAAATATGCAACTATGGATAGGACACAGGGAAAAAAGGCAGTGGCTTAAAACTAACACTGGTCCGTAAGCACAGAGGCTGTGAGTTGTAGTGCAACAGCCTATATCAGTTTGCATGTTTCTAATGTTTTTTTATTTTAATTTACAGACATACAACACTACTTAAAAATACAAGTACATAGCTATAACAATGACTAAGCATACTTACAGATCAGTTTACAGCAATGAAGCTCCAACTACCATAATTTTCCATCAGTTTCCAGAAAGATAGCATCACAGATACGTTTTCAAAAAGTACAAAAAAAACTAAATATTCAGCACTCTGATGCCCTAAAAACCACCTCCAATGATAAATTAAGTTCACATTGATATACAAAGGTTTTAAAATCTATTAACATTGATTTACATAAATATTTTCTCTAAGGATTTAACTTTACGTAAACAGATGGCAAACAGCCTACAATGTGGAATCTAGTGCTAGTTAGATAACAAATCCCACGTTGAATTTTCTTTTTAATTGTCAGATAGAAGGAGAAAAACAATCTAGTGTAATACATTCAAATAATCTTTTTATTCACATATAAAACACAGGTAAAAACACAGATAAAACTGAAAAGCTACACCTCCCCCTAAGTGTTCCCTCCACTCATACCATATATCCTGAAAGGGTATCTGGTATCCTGAGAGGGAAAAATCCTTATAATATTCCTCAAGGGGTTCACGGCCCGGGTTTACGAGGTCTCATTAGATGTAATATGTGGGAGCATAATAATGTAGATATCCGATATCGAAGAGATACTTTGCCAGTTCATGTGCTCACAACAGACGCGCTTCGAGCTGTCTGTGGCTCTTTTTTAAAGTGGTGAGCTCTCCTTGCTCCTTCTTACTAATATACTGCCTGCTCATCTGTGGATTCATTAGCACATGAATGCTAATGAATCCACGGCTCCCTATTGGATTTAGCTTATAAAGCTAATATTCATGGATACTTTTCCCTCATTAAACATATCACAATTTTTATTTTTATTCCCTATTTATATAGAAAAATTTAATGTCCGTATATAAATAACTCTTTTTCTTGCAACAACAAATGAAACCTATATACTGTACTTTTAATAAATGAATTGGATAAAATTGTACATAAAATTCCCACACAACTTTACATATCAGAAATACAATCCTTATATAATCGTAAACATACAGGGATAAAATGTATTAAAATACAGAATAATATAAATTAAGAGATAAAGAACTAAGCAAACTTGTAATATTGTATATGTGTAGTCCTGTATATGTGTAGTCCTGTTTTGGTGTAAAGACATTTATATTTATATATATCTAATTTAACAAAAGATAAAGTCTTATACATACTTTTACCCTGATTAAATCCAACTGTTTAGGACACCTGCAAATTTATCTGTTTGGACTAGTACTTACAATGTATACACCATCATATTTATACAGGGTATTATAAACAAGTTGTGCAACCCTTATGTTACTTAATATAGGAAACGTTTTAAAATGTTTCTATCTTCCGGAAAAACTATATGGATGTTAAACTCCCAATAAAAATGTACAGTACACAAGAGTCTACCCTCCTCCACATCTATAATTATCTTCACATTATCTGTTATATTTTACATTGTATAAAACAAATCTGATTACTATATATGGAAAGGACATAATGAACTATCAAAGTATTTAAAATTTTGATAAAACTTTTTTTAAATGTGTATATCACAGTGTTAATAATCTATAAGTGACAAATTTAAATATCCATATTGGAATTACTGTATATGTTAGTATATTAAAGTGACTAAGTGTAGTATTAAGTGATGTATATATTCAAGGTAGCGGTACTTAAATTTTGTGTTGTATTATAATATCTCTAATAAATATCTAAGTGACTACATGTGATGAATTATATTGATAATAATTATAGAAATTCTGCCATGTGCCTTAATTTTTTTTTACCATCTTATGATACTTGTTATTGATTTGGTGAATTATTTTTACATCTTTTGTTATTTTACTTATTAAACTGACTACTCCATCTAAATGGAGAAGATGTATAATTAAAATATCTACTATCTAAAAAAATCTTTAAGTGATCAACAGCTGATACCAGCTGGGACATAGGTTTATTGAAATAATTAACTAAATGGAGAAATTTGAAAATGACTATAAAATTTAGGGTTGAAAAAGGTGCAAATAGCAGGTGGGTGTCACCTCAGGAACTTAAAACGACAACTAAAAGTCATTGATAAAGGTGCCCCTACCAACCACCAATACCTGGCTCCACCTCTTCACTTGCACACGTAACCTGAGGATGAAGTAAACCAGGTCCCATCGCAAGACAGGTGACCCAGCATAAACTCGAAGAGTGCGCCTCTGAAAACAGATATTTTCATTCCCCTTCTTTTTTTCACTGAGCCAAACAAGAAAGCAGTGACACACCACCTTTACCACCACAGCGAGGCACTTTTAAGTACCATCGCCCGCCACCAGTCAACCCCACAACACCCCCAGCAAACTGTCAATAAAAATCTGCATTACAACATCAGATAAATGGATGCCACCAGTCCCTCCAAACTCTTAACGAAATTTGAGAAGGACCAATTAAGTCTCTTTCTTGCCTTGTCTAAACCTTTAATAGACCTTTGGCCCCTCCACATCTCTCCGAGAAATTATGTTAGACCGAACAAGCTGCAAAGATGGAAAAAGGGAATGAATGGCACCTAAATCCCTCTTTATACCAAACCCGAGCGCGCATGATAACTCACCCAAATCATTACCTCCTAAATAAACTATGAAATAATCATGTAAGCCAAACTTTATAGCCAATCTACAAAAAAGAACAATAAAAATTGCCCATTTCATAACCAGTCAATTTTCAAATCTATGTGCACAAAAGTGTAATCATTGAAGTAAAAAAGCTGACCAGCCCAATAAACATATGAATGCCCCATAACGCAGGCCGTACAGCCATGAGGTAAAAAACCCGCAACAAAACAAACAAATAATCCAGAACATCAATAAATTTATTAAACAAGGCACAGCAAAATTGAAACCACAACTAACACAAGAGAAAAAAACCTTACAACAATACAAGGGAAAGACAAAAGGGGAAAGGGAGAGGGAAATGGAACTTATGTGAAATCCAATGAGGGTGAATAACTCCAATAGCCAATCAGAAAACCCTACTAAGGGGGAAAAATCCAACCACGCCCCCTGAAGGCAAGCGATCAGATAACTTTAGCTCCCTTTGCCCCCAACACTAAAAACTCACCTCAAAACTGGGCTATAAGAGAAGGAGCAGATTAACAAATTCAACAACTGCGAATAACAGGTCAAACATTAGCTACACAAAGTCTGTTAATGCGAATGTAATGCTGAAATACCCATGATTTCCAACCTTCCAGAGCCATAATGTGTTCAGATGTGTGACCCTCTGCCGCTGCCACCATAGCCGCCCCAATACGTAATGAATGTGTACTAAAAAGTAAGGCGTCCATGCCAATACCTCTAATGCAGCTCCTCAAAACAGAAGAAAATTGAAATTTAGTTAATTGGGAACCATCAGAATGCAACAGCCAATTTGACCCACCTGGATATCCCCCACATAAGTAATCCTGAACTAACAGGATGGGACAAATTTCAGCCCTAGGGTTACGATTAACCATCAGCCATCTATCCTTACCCAACTGATCCGGTTTAGAGATGTGATCAGTCAGAAACAAAAACATTATGGACCAAAAGGCCTGAACGTACCGCATTCCTCCCAGCGGCTACCAAATCTGAGTCTCTAAAAGCCCCAAAGATTGCAAGGGCAAAGGCAACTTGAAAAAGCTGAATTTCCTAGGAATCAAATGCAACATGCTGCACAAAATTCGCAATCTGGCTTAAAATATTAATATCAATGGGCAACCTCTTGTCTTCTGTTCTACCCCCCATCCAAGCCCAACCCTTAAGGATTTTAGAAATGAAAAAAGATAACAAGGGCATGAAAAGCCTTCTGGTAATGCACTTGGCACCATCTCCCTAAACTTGGGCCAGTTAAACCGTGAGAAAGCGTCCGCAAAACTGTTTGATACCCCGGGAACATGTCTTGCCTTAAAAACTAAATATGCGCCAAAACCCATGGAACCCGCAGCATCAGTAAACAGCTCTATATCTGCATTTGATGATGCTATGGTATTAAATGCCCACTCCATTAAAATAATCCAAGAATGTTATCCAGACACCTATGTCCTCCCGAAGAGCTGCCGACAAAATGATGCGGAAGCTTTACGCCCGTTGTAGCCATTTCCAGGCGTCTACAAAAACTTTTGCCCATCGGGATTACCCTACAGGCAAAATTCAACAATCCAAGAACAGATTGAACTTTCTTCAACGCAGCCCAATGCAAGCTGCATAATTACACCAAAAGCGCCTTAAGCTTGGTAACTTTATCCAAAGGCAAATGGCAGGACGCCACCACTGTATTAATCTTAATAACCAAGTAGGACAGGCAAGTAATGGGGCCCTCTGTTTTTTCCGCCAAAACCGGAAATCCAAAATGCCAAAAAAGTGCCCTCTTGGAAAAAAGCGCTTTGGCACATACGTCGGAATCCACTGGCCCAACAAAAAGAGAACCATCCAAATAATGCGCGATAAACTTATGCTTTGCACCGATCTGAATAGACCAAAGCAAAAAGGAACTAAACCTTTCAAAAAAAGCACAAGAGATGGAGCAGCCCATAGGCAAACATCTATACACAAAAAACCCAGCTGGGAGCCTAAAACCTATAAAAATAAAAGAGTCAGGATGTAACTGAAGCAGTCTAAAAGCTGCCTCTGTTTCCAGTTTAGCCATTAAGACATTTGTGCCTCAAGACTGCACCAACTCCAATGCCTGACCGAAAAATTTATAAGAAACCGAACACGCATCAGCATTAATCATATCATTCACCGATGATCCCTTAGGATATTACAGGTGCTGGATATGTCTAAACTTTCCAGGAGTTTTCTTACAAAAATAATAATATTAACTGTATAAAACTTATCCCTGCACTCCTAAAAGGCTGCTAGACTTAAACTGGCCCAGGGGATCAACACCTTATAATGATCCCTTTATGTTAACCTAATGAATAATCAGGGTACATAAAGTCATAAAAAACTAAAAATAATTTAGGTCAGAAACTGGTTTTCGGCATTTGAATTTTGGCATTTACCTGAAATTTACATAGTCACACAGGATCGTTTTCTCTTTCTTCTTTTCATACATTGACCTGCTACCAAAAAACCTTGGTAAAAAAAAAGAGGAAGGAGAGAATAAGAATAGAATTTGGAAAGTTTCTTGGTTTGAACAGTCAAGAGGTGGAGAACGTTGAACAATTAAGGAACACCAATAATACAAGGAAGTCTGCTGATGTTGAAACACTTCTTTGTTGTTTGCAGTAGAAAAGGCATTTTCTTAGGCACCATTCCCACAGGGGAAATAATTAATCCCGGAATTGGCATAACCAGAAAAGGCCCTGACATCCTATCTAATTCTACTTCCTTCAAAACTTTTTACAAAACAACATGAGGATGCTGACGAGCGGAATTACAACAAATGTAATGGGCAAAAAAAAAAACAAAACTAAAAACGTTAAACAGCAGCTCTGCATCCTCCTGACTAACATAAATTTCTAACCACTTGACCATAGCCTCCACTAGAGCCGGAGATGAAGCTTTAGGGAGACTACTAATTACCGAGCTTAGGGCCTGCACAAGCTGGTGTTCTGCAATCTTTGGAGGGAGGGGCACCCCCACATTTGTTACACGTTTGAATCTACAATTAACTCCCTATTTACATTTTGAATTGTTGAACACGAAGAACTTACTCTTTGTTGCAACAAAAGGGGATGCTCTTGATGGTACCTGCCATACAAAAGGAATCAAAATTCTGCTTTGCATTTGTAATGCGCATCCAGATGCCCATGTCACTATCCAAAAAGTCAGTGTTTTTGGACCCCTCCTGATACTTTCTGAATCTGTCATCGTAAGCCCTTCACATGCCAGCCCAAGCATTGTCATATAAATTGTAAATTAGATACAAATAGCGCAATATTCCAATATACTCCATGGGCCTGGTCTCAAGATAACACGCTGTGAACAGGGAAAACTCGCCCAACCAATTTGAAAAGGACCTATAAGCCTCTTCCCCCATACCCCCTTTAGCCTTTCTATCCCTATTTGCATAACTGCAAACATGTCAACAAAACGCTGGGCTTAATCCGTTCCCTAGTGGAATCGTGAATGTCTCATGTAATGGCCGTATTATCACATAATATGGGGGGGCCCGGATGCTTGCAATCAGGTTTTGCTACAGCCTTACCACTTTTCTTTGCCCTGCCACTTGAAGCCTTAGCCTTCAAAGTCTTCTTAAGCAGCTTCATAACTTTGGTCGGATGAATTTGAGATGCTGAGGAATCAATGCTTGAGCTAACACTGACCTCAGAGCCTTCCTCCCTCTCAGAAACTTTCAAATCTGCAGGCTTACCTTGATCTCCGACACTTCCTGCCCTGGATTGAACACGCTGACAAGCCAGATCCATGCCCCTTGAAGTACCTTGCAAAGGGTCCATCTCCAACTAATTTGATTCTTGACCACGAGGAACTCCCAGCAATTAACTCCCCGGAACAGAATCCACATCTGCAACATTCGCAACATTAGTACCACTTCTGGAATCCTGCACACAATCCCTACCTCTCTTTCTACCTCCACTCTCAGCAGTCATCTGTGACAGCCCCGCAGACTGATGCCCTTAGGATACCAGAGGGGATAATATATAAGACCAAGGAACAAATTTGGCCTGGCCTGGAATCTGCTGCGGGCCATTGGAACCGGTCAAAACCGGCAACAAATTATATTGACACTGCGAACCCTGGGAAGGGGGAGCAATTAATCCAGGGGAAAAGAAAGGCTAGTATCCCTCTTGGAAAATAGGATTCGGGAAAGGCCACTGCACACTATACCCAGCGTGATCAGATGAAGGTTGAGAAGGGACATTAACAATACTGCCTTGCTGCAAAAAATGAAGGCCAAAGGGAACACCACCGAAAGGGCTCTAGAAGTGGACAGCTGTGGCTGCAGAAAAGTGACAGGTGTATCTGGAATAAAATCCCCACGTGCAAAAGACAGCTCTTCACCTTTTTCTGTAAACCCCAAGTCATCATCTCCAAACTCACATTCCCCTTGATACTAATCCACCTGCTGCCTCAAATCTGCATGAGAATCCCCAGCACTCCTCCTGGCCCCAATGGGCCAGATCCAGACCTACGCAGGCTGGCGTTAAGACGCCAGCCAGCAGCGTAAGATCGTCTTAAAATCTATGATCGGGCGTCCGTACTATCACCGTAGTAACGGCTGAGGGGGCGTCCCTCTCTGTTACTACACTCAAGTTAGTGTAGGTGGGAGGTACTTTAATGAGGGAGGGAAGGGTTTGCGGGCATACGCTCCTGTGCGAGCGTATTTTCCCTTGTTTAGGCCGGCTTAAGTTAGGGTAGCCTTCAGCCGGCGTAAGCGAGGGAAAATACACTTGCACAGGGGGATAGTTGGGAGAGTGCACGCTGATATGCTGTGCTTTACTAAGCACAGCGCATCGCCGTAGGTCTGCATCAGGCCCAATGTCACTAACCAAGGACTCTTCCACCACGTCCATAAACGGAGTTCTAAGAACCCTTGATCCAAGCCCACTCCCTGTCCTGTTACCTTTAAACCTTCCCCTTTGTGACCCTCTGCCACATGAAGCATTCCTCCTACCCCCTAGGCACATTGGAGCATGTCCACCAAACCTACCTGGCCCAACCAGGTCACCATCTGCTGCCTGTTGAAAGGATCCCCTGATGGCCGATGCTGCTCTCTGGTAAGTGGGGCAGGCAGCTCTGCTCCAAACTAGCTGCCTGCCCATCCGTTGCATGGGGCCACCATGACATCGGTGACATCAGTGGCCGTGCGCCGAAAGTCCCCAGGATTTTCGAGTCCAGAAAACAAAGCAGAATGGATCGACAATGAACACGCCATTAGATAAGCACTGAGAGGTAAGAAGAAGGCGCAGATAAGCAGAGGCAATAAAAGGGAGAGGAGAGGCAATCAAAGAAGGGAAGGCAATTATACAAGGAAAAAGATAAACAATTAAAACGAGGGAATGAAAAGGAGAATAAAAAAGCAGTTAAAGACACAGAGGCAAGGTAGAGAAAAAAGAAAAATTGAAGAAAATCAGGCAAATAAATAAAGACAATCAAATAAGAATACACAATCCCAATCACCCAGCACAAGAAACCACCAAAATTACCACAAAATACCCCACAATAACCATCACAATCAATTGAAAACCACATGGATTATACTACTTATCCTTCCTAATGATTTTCAAAAGAGGAGGAGAGCAACACCACACTGACCGATATATCAAGTATGTCACCTGAACCAAACCCCCACCCACACAATTAGACTTATCAATACCCTAGCACTATTTGCATATTCCAGAAACTTCCTAACAATAACTGCCTGCTGTATGTTAAGGCACAGCTGGTCACTTATGCCACCTCACTCAATCAGTGCTTGGTTCTCCTTAATTAGTGTTAAAAAAAATGATAGGTGGGAAAGTGACAGGTGTATATCCCATATTTAAATGTGCTAGATTTAAAGTGACTAAATGCAAATTTAATTAGTTTACACAGTGGCTTAACTCATGTGCCATCATATATAATCTAGTAGATATACTAGGTAACCTGGTGACTCATTAATATCTATGTATATATGAATAATATAATATAAAACTAAAAACTTACCATCTGACTAAAATTTCAATAAAATTAGATAAAAGTTTTTTTTAAAACCATATTAAACCAAATTATTCCAACTTATCCTTTTACAGTTTTATTCTCAGGTGGTCTCCCATCTGGTACTGGCCTGGCCCAACCCCGTATAGTTTCCAAGATTGGACAGAGTTGAGCACATGCAGGGTATTATGCTTGTAGATAAAAACATCAAAGACCAGAGAGTACAAGGTATGGTAGGTATTGAAAACTATGGAAGGATAACTTGGAATATTAATGGGAAGGCTACTCCCTTCCCCTCACAGACTTAACAACAGGGGCATAAAATGAGGCCTATACAGTATGTAATTAATGGCTGAGACCAGCCTTTGCCATATAAGAAAAAAAGCTCCCCCTCTTCTGCTGTACGCCAAACACACTGTCCTGCCCTATCATCATAAATATTTACGTTACTGATGAAATCTGGATCCTGACGATCTATTTCCATGCCTGTCGCCAGAAATTATGGGACGCAGGACACATTTATGATTACAGCTATGATTCATATCTGAACGGCTACTATTTGTATTAATTAACGCGCACCGGGCGGGAAACTCACCCCTACACAGAGGAGGAGAAGCCGTGAGTAGGATTGCGGTGTCTGAGAGCAGAGCCTCCAGCACTATTACCAGAAGCCACACGAGCATAATCCCTCTGAGACTGCCGTAGCAGCGTCCACAAGGAAAGCTTTGCATTCCAGCACACCACACCACAGGGAGACCAGCTGTGGAGATTGTTGGGGTTGAACACCAATAGCAACACCACTATTGTGGTAAGATTGTAACTTTTTCTTTTCATTGTATATGAACTAAATTGATTGGTCCCAGTGGTGCAGGACTATGTGGCAACTGTTATAATAAATGTGGAAAGACATCTGTCTCAGGAACATCGGGCTGTATCCAGAGCTATGGACGCAATTTCCCTGTTTTGAAGGTTGTTATGAAAAGGGGGCTTTCACCCCTTTACGCATGCCGTATCTCCGCCGTCAAGGTTAGGGAACGGGGCGAAGGAAGTCACATTACAATCAGCAATGTGGCCGGAAGGCCACAGAGCTGATCGTAATCATTAGGGTAAGAATCTGGACACGTAAGTGTTCAGATTTCCGCCGGCCAGCGGGGAGTGCACGGAGCGTGCACTCCCTGCTACGATGACGGCCGTACAGACCTCAGGCGGCCATAAGCATAAGGTGCCCGTAGGTCTGGAACGACCCCGGCCGCCATCATTAATGTGGCAAGAACTTCAGTGCGGGCAGGAGGAGAGGGAGGGCGGCGGCAGGCAGCAGGTCCTGACACTGGGATCTTCCTTCCGCCGCTAAAGGTAAGTAAAAGGGGGAAATGTGTGTGTGATGATTTTTTTTTTCTGCCCTCACCGTTGGCCATGCGCAGTAGCGTCCCAACGTGTGGACACTACTGCGCATGCGTATAACGATGAGGAGCAGAATGACTTTTATATATATATAGATTGTTCTTAATAAAGCCTCATTGGGTTATACCCAAATTGCATTCCTTTTGTTCTAATTTTTATGTTTTAAGGGGATTGGTCATCCTCAGGGCTGCTGCTTAATATACCCAGGTACTAGAAAAATACATTATCATCTAAATCACAGCATTTAGTACACTCTCTTGCTAGGCATTGAAAGTACATCTGAAGAAATTCTCAAGGTGTATTCATTTTTTTATGATTCACAGCTGGCTGATGCGCAGTGATGGACTTCACAGCCCATTGATGCGCAGCCTAGTACAGCTCTCTATCAACAAGTATCAGCGGTGGGATACCACCGATACCTGCTGATAGAGAGCTAGGGTGATTATTGGTGGGCTCCCTTTCTTTTTAGGCCTAGGATGCGTAGTAGGTTAATTCTTAAAACTCTGCACCTTAGAAGCAACAGCTTCTTAGGCATGAAAATGGTCCATTGTGTTTAAAAGCATGTTGCAAGATGTGGGGTGCAAATTAATGATTATTCAGTATTCATTCACTTACACATTTTGCATGCTCATGTTTGTACAAGTATAAGATGGAGGAGATTTTAATTAATGAAATCCCCTTTATTGGTAAGAACACAATGGTACAGATCTAATATTTAATACAATCTAGATAATAAAACATATTTTAAAACACTCTTGCATATACAGTGCTGATTATTATTATTTATTCATTTTTAAGACAAAATATCAATGTATTGCTGAATAT
>WWET01001246.1:141174-167808 GCA_011038615.1 Limnodynastes dumerilii
ATCAATCATATGAATGAATTCATTAAATTTACATTTGCCTCTGATTATAACAATATCAATTACCTCGATGTCACAATTGAGGTGAAAGATGGGGTTCTGTCTACCTCAATTTTCAATAAGCCAACAGATCGAAATACGTTGTTACTGTATTCTTCTGATCATCCAAAACCTCTAAAAATGGGGCTACCATATTCCCAATTTTTGAGAGTATGTCGTATAAACAGCAATTCAGATACACTTGTTCAGCAATTGAAATTCATGAAAGACAAATTCATACATCGGGGATACCCTATAGATCTACTCGATTCAGCAATGTCTAGAGCGATAGTCAATACCTCGGTGGAGACACCAACAACTATTGTCCAACCCAAAAAGGATACAGTAATCCCGTGGGTTAATTGTTTTAATAGATGTAGTCCTTTAATCAATCACGCAACTAAGGCCTTATGGCCACTTGTATCAACGGATCCTCAGCTAAATAGTCTGAAGGATAAAAGAATCATGCCAAGCTACAAACGGGGACTAAATCTGAGAGACATTCTAGTAAAAACAGATATTTCCAACATGACCACCCCCAGTTTATACACCAGACCCCCAGGGTGCTATCGCTGTTTACAGTGCATTACATGCCGATATCTAATTACAGGGGATTCTTTCCATCATCCACGATCGGGAAAGTTGTTCAAAATTCGACATCCTCTAACGTGTACAACATCTTATGTGATTTATATGTTGATTTGTCCCTGCAGTAAAGTCTACGTGGGTAAGACGACGCGCCCCTTCAAAGAACGCATGAATGTGCACCGTTCTACAATCAGATTGGCTTTACAAAAGGGGAAAGCAGATCAACCGGTTTCAAAGCATTTTTTAGAAGCAGGACATTCTTTATCAAGTTTAAAATATCGCATGATTGACTTTGTGCCAGTGTCTCAGAGAGGCGGTGATCGCCACAAACGTCTATTACAATTGGAATCTAAATGGATCTTTCGTTTGGACTCAGTTGCACCACTAGGTTTAAATGAGGGTCTTCCATTATCTTGCTTTATGTGACTTAAGTTTTGTACACTAATACATGCGTTTGTCCATTATGGGCAACATAGGATTTAATCTATGTATTCTTGCCTTTAGTGTTATATAAGAAGCGGCAACTCTCTGGCTATATATGTGCTTATATGTGTTTTCCTTCAGGCCTTAAATTACTATTTGTGGGGTTAACTATATATTTTAACAAAGTTTATATGTGTAAATAATTTTTGAGATCCTAGATCACCAGCACCTGTGGATCGCGTCTGTAAACTTCACACTCTGTTGATGCAACATGCGGATTGCCATGACGATCTGACGCTATCCTCGGTACCGACTTGTTAATGGCGGCGTCGCCGTGGCATACTAGTTGCCATGGTGACGTTACGTCATCGAGTCGGGACGAGATGTGCGCCCGGAAGTCAATGGTAGTTTGCTGCGGCGTCCACGTGTGTTTGCAGTTCGGACGGTGTTCACAGCTGCGGGTAAGTTAATTATCTAGTTATCTATTTATTCTGGTCATTTGTATCTGTATGTTGTACGTGACAAGTGCCCTGACGAAAGTTACTGTTGCTAACTGAAACGTTGGTATGTCTACTTGCTACTTGGATTAAAAATTATCAACAATTGAAATCAAGTCTGAGAGTGCCTTTCCTCCTGGGACATTCTATTACTATTTTTGAAAGAGCACCACAGCACCAAAGAGAGTATATTGGAGTGCCACTACCGGACTGTTTATATATATACATACATATATATATCCCTCCCCACACATTACACTCTACACTCTCCTACTCATATATACATCACTCTCCACACATTATCACCCCTGCCCTTCTTTTATATCCCTCTCCACATTACATATTACACATTTACCCCCTTCTGGCATCTCCCTTTCCACACAATGCACACTCCAGTTCCACCTCTTTTACCTTACCTGCTCCAGCCTCCTGCACTTCCTTCCTTCAGCTCTGTGGATCCTCTTCCTGCAGTGCCAGTAGGAAGCTCCGCCCCCTCAGCTTGTGTATACTGGACGGACGCTGTAATGTTGTTTAGTGTGACAGGCTGCGGGCTTAAACTGATCTTTACTGACACAGGGCCTGATCCAAACCTATGGCCGCCGTCACTAGGGCGGCGGGTGTAAGCGTAAGATCAGCTGAAAAGCCGATGTGTGCATGCGTTGGGCAGATGTTGCCCGGCGTAGCTACGGCAACGCCCGATCCGTAGGAACAGCATAGGGACGCTGGAGGGGGTGTCCCCCTAGTGTCCCTACGTTAAGGTTAGTGAAGGTGGGCAGGGGGAGGTAATATAATGAGGGAGGGAGGGCTTAGCGGTAGTACGCTCGTGTGCGAGCGTATTACCTATTGCTTACGCCGGCTGAAGTTAGGGTAACCTTTAGCCGTCGTAAGAAATGGGAAATATGCCCGTACAGGGGGAGTGTCGGGGAGAGTGGACGCCGTTACTAAAGCACAGCGCATCGGCGTAGGTCTGGATCAGGCCCAATGAGTGTTTGAGGTCAGTGGTCCGGATTCACAACAACAAATTTTTATACTTACATGCCTAGATATCCGGGCTGAGATACTACGCATGCAATACGTAGATTGCATGCATGCGGTCTATAACCCTGAGATGGTTAAATGCCTCCCTCCGCCTACAAAACAACCTCCGTCTGCCTACAAATTTAATTATGGGTGTCGTATTGACCTCGCCCCTTCCTTCGTAGTTACGCTGATGGTACGTACGTTCCGAGTTACATGGCGTAACATCTGCCGCGTGCATGCGCAGTAAAATAATAATGGGCGATTTTACTTCATCGACTATTGTAAATACGCTAGCGTACTTAGCTTAGGATCTGGCCCATTAACATTGGCATAATGGTGGTGAGAGTTTGGAAGAGAGTAGATAAGAGCAGTATTTCCCATTCTTGCCTTGAGGGTTCCCTAGCAGTGCAAGTTTCACAGATAGACTTACGGGAGCACAAGTACTGTACGTTTATTAATGATTTTTACATATAAAAGAGCTTAAGATTGTACTCATTATATTCCAGCTCTAAATTAATATTTCCCAAACTCTGTCCCTACTGATACCTACCAGGGCATGTTCTTTTTAGCACTAGTAGGGATAACTTAGGAATAAATGTGGGAAACACTATTTTAGAGCTGGGATATAAAGGGCCCAATCCAGAGTTCAGCGATCACCAGTTGGCATGTTGTATCTCTGGGTCAGCTCACACTGTGCATGTGTATAACAAAAGCATGCGCATCCATGGGCCAGTTAGAACATAACGCAACTTGGGAGTTTGAGGCTTACGTTCTGATGGGCGTGTAGAGGGAGAGAAGGAAAGGACGGAGGTAAGGCATGGACAGTAAGGTTGTGCCAAGGCAAGTGCACCTGAACCTGATCACAATGCAGTCATAACTAGAGTTAATTTATGTTCAAATATTTGCACCAGACACAGTTTATGTCTAAGGGTCAAATCCAGACATAATAACATCAGCTGACTTACACAAGCTGTGTGCGTAAGTCTGACTGTGTGAGTGTGCTGGGAGGAAACATGGCAGATATTATGCATCAGAACTCTGAATGTACAGAACTTGTACATCCAGGTGTCACAACATTTCATAAGTGTGAGTATACGCAATGTGGGCAGCATTTTAAATGGGAAGCATTATAATTTTACAGTATGGGTGGGATTAGGCACTTCCATACATCAGAGCTATCCGTGCATACAGAGATCCCTGTAGAGAAGTTAGGTTAATGGACAACTAAAAACCGTCCGTCAAAGGGTAGTGTCATTTTAGTGCACTCTCTGTACACACAACAATTTGTGCCACTTAGTATTTAAATGTGTTAATTATTTATATTACTATAGAACAATAATGAAAAAAACAAAATATATTTACATTGCGTCAGTGTGTACATATTACAATCGAAATGCGTAATTTTAAAAATGTTTTCACCTTATAAATACACTCTTTTACCCCGCAATTTTCAAAGCATAATTGGGCAAGTAGCAGAAGTGCGCAGGCCTGCTATGTGCCCGCATTGTTACGCCCTATACAGAGGTCCCACTTTGAGTGCGCTTCTGGATCCCAGGTGCCACGCCTCCTATATCTGCATGCAAGTATTGCACGGGCATTGCGCCTGCATTTGTTTACAGATTTGGATTTGGACCAGTAAACTCCACCTATAGATCTTTGCTAATGTTTCCTGTCTCAGCTATTACTTTGCAATTACACGTATTAAAACTATGCATTGGATGTAAGCTGCATAAACACAACCATAATGGGGCAGATCCAGACCTAAGTGCTTGTTATGTTATATTGCGTAGCGTATTTTCTAGGCACTGCCCGCGCTTGTACGTACTTTGGGCCTTTTTTACGTTTCCCAAACCCTACCTTAACTTTTCAAAGCGTAAGCACTGAGGTACGTAATGGATTCATGTACGTGATGGCCTAACCTTGCCCATACCATACAATTTAAATGCCTCCCTCTGCCCCTTCGTTCATAGTTATGCTGATGGTACGTGGCGTAACATCTGCCACGCACAGGCCAGTAGATACAAATAGGCGATTTTACATCAGCGATTAGCATAAAAATGCTAGCATACTTAGGTCTGGATCTACCCCACTGTACTTACCTAAATGTAATATGTCAAAAGAAGTATCCTCAGCTAAAATCCTTGAGTCACATTGTACATGCTGCAATAGTTGTTGGTGGTTTTTTCTGCTTAAGTTGAATGAGTCGCACAGTGTTGTGTAACTTGTATGTCTAAAAAATGCACAGATTTTACCAGCTTCATAAATTGTCCCTTCAAGCATAATAAAAAAAAGGATACATTTAAAATCATCATAATTTTGGTGAGGGGATTTATGTATAAATATATATATATATTTTGGTGCAGCAAATCCCATATATAAAAAGTAGTATAACATGGTTTTGAAACGGTTCCAAAGCAACAGAGTGAGTAGTGAACAAGTAATGAAGAGTTTCTGGGCTCCAACAGAATTTGATTAACATCGCATGACATGATAACTGGCAGAATTATCTGCTGGCTCTAAGCCACCTAACATTTGTATTTCACTTGATATTTATTTTATATGTTTATTTTTTTATTTTTTTTCTGGAACAGACTTAGATCCATAGCAAACAATGTGCACATGGAACCCACGTACAGATTTAATGAATGTGTGTTCTTGTTTTGAATTCATTTCCAATACTCCAGGATATGCGTACAAAGATTTTCGTGACACTGGAACAAAATGGGGTGTTCAAATATCAATGTGTTTTAAGAATGATATAAAGCAATCTATTAATATGTAAAAATGTGTGGACTTTATGTCATATTAAGACATGTATTGGGCGTTTGGGTAAATACATATCATGGGGCCGTATTCAGAGATCCGTTTGAAAAAAGTACGCAATTATACGCACTGAAGTTGCAAGGCAACACCCATGACACTCCCCTCACACAGACAGGTTGACGGTGACTTACAAGTGCCTCTAAGTGCCTTATCTTTAAGCGTGCGTTTCCGAGTGTATAATACCTCGTATACGTACCTACGTGTATATCTAACTAACCGCGCACTCACCGTGCCCTCAAACGGTCTTTAAATGCCTCCTCCCACCCACTTACACGTATCTTTCTCCAGATGGATTATAACCACACCCCTCCATATGTATTTTCTCACGTGCGATTCACAACTCCGTGCCTACTGGACTTCCGTGCGTAAAATCAACGTAGATTGTGTAAATTTAGTTACTACGCATGCGCAGTTCATCCGATCCTAAAAATACACATGGAGCAAAAATGGATCTCTGATTACGGCCCATGCTCTTTGAAGTCTACAATGAGCAACATAGCTTAGCATGACAACCAGAATATAAAAGTGTGCTTTCCATGTCACAGGAATAATAAGATGCACATTGTATGGTAATGAGATGTTGACATTTATTATGCGTCTTAATGTCCCATAGTTACAATTAATTGCAGAATAAATAACAATGACATTCATTTGAGAAAAGAGTAAAATGGAACAATAAATCAAACCTCCCAAGGCTGTAATTCACATGGCAAAACAGGAACGCTTTATTTTATGTGGTTCATTCTCAGTTTCATGTTCTCTCACATGGATCATTTGTATAGATCAATGTAAAGAGTTGAGAAGATCATGATATAACCTTAGAAAGGAGCATGCTAGCTGTATGAAAAGAAAAACAGTGATTGTAAGTGAAGTGCAGAGCAGCTTAAATTACTTCTCTGATCTTGCAGTGTGATTGGATATTGTACTCATTCCCATTTCAAACGGGCGGACGATATTGTATGATGTAGTAATTTACACGATGAACCTGATCCAGAGTAAGACATAGACTATTTCTAGTAATGATCTGTTCCTGCAAATCATCACAAACCAGACCCGGTTGTTTCTATAATCCTTCAGGAACCTTTGCGCCAGCTACAGGCCATGTCTAAGTCTAAGTCTGGGAGGTTTCCAATGACAGCTGACATCTCACAACTATATGAGACCTTGAGATCATTTCAGTAAATGTATGGAAATGTTGCTTAGCTAAATCAGTGGAATTCATTGTGTTGTTTTAATTAATATAATATGATTTAACATTAATTTTATTTAGGACTAGTTTGTGCATTCACCTTGTCAGTTACCAGGCAACTTTCATATGAAGCAAATCCAACATTGAGCTAGATCCAGACTTAGGACTGGATTCAGAGTATTGCATCCATTTGAAAATCACACAGATGCAATGCTTTTTTTAAAAAAAAACTGTGCATGCGCTAAATGTGCAAGAAAGTCGTATTGCTGGCGGAGTTTAGGGTATCCACCAGCATACGATTCCGTTTGAAAAAAGGGTTGTGCCAGAATATTTAAATGAGCTCCTCTTTTCTCATTTAAATACTCTGTGCACACCAGTTCGGTGGATGCGTAACAAGCCCTACGCTTTCACCATCTCAGGGATGGTGGATACGTAGGGGAAGCTCACCGGAGCTGAAAAAAAAAGTAAAAACAAAACGAAACTTAACAAAAACAAAAATTAACCTTTTCTCTGCCTGCCCACCGCCGCAACATATTTAAAAAATTACCCCTTCCCCCCGCCTGTCACAATGTAACATATGTTAAAAAAATAAATAAAGTCCAGGTCATCAGGGCATACTGCCGCTACTAGAACTACAAGCACAAGCATGCCCATGATTAACAAGGCATGCTTGCGCTTGTAGTACTAGTATCTGCAGCATGCCCTGCATCAAAATCACTACACATGGCCATTTATTTAAAAAAAAACATACAGTGCCCTCTCCAAAAATAATATGAAAATGTCCACGTGCCCTCCAAAAGATAGGCTGCGGTCGGAGCAAGTAAGGCTCTGACTGTTTTTTTTAGAAGTCGGATGTGCCTTACACATCCGCATACTACTCTGAACAACACCCTACGTGCTATTCAGAGTGGGCTATAGGATGCACGAAAGCGGATCCTTGAATAGCCCGTAGTCAAATGAGCATGTGCGATTCCGCATCGCACATGCACGGAAGTCTGAATCCGGTCCTTAAGTAAGTGCTTGAAATGAGTTACTCCTGTGCTAAACCATATTGATTGCCTGGGGAATCCATGTTGATTGCAGATGGAGTCAAGGTAATTGTATTCTTTGCATGCAGGGATATATCTTTGAATTGCTTACTGCACACAGATACTGACCAGCTTTACTATTATACTGTTGTTTAGACTTGGGATAGGAAACATCACCTCTCAACCCCTGCAATCAACATGTTTAGTCCAGGAGTAACTAATTTCAAGCACTTACTTAAGTCTGGATTCAGCCCATTGTCATTATACGTAACAGTGGACTTGTACTTGCTAAATGACTGGAGAATAGGAAAAGGGACTATACTGTTGTACAGATCTGGAGCTATGCTCAGATATATGTCTGGATCACTGCTAATAAACCCCTTATTTGCATAGTGCTTTATGCATTATGTACCAGATCCAGATAGCTGAATTACACAAACATGTGGAAATCAATCGTTGTTCAGTTACTGCGCATGGCCAGAACTCCTGGATACGCATCGGAAAGCAGGATGTACGGATGTTGTTTCCGTATGACCATCATTTACATACGTGGGTTGAGACAGACCTTTGTGAGTACTTCATACGCACAGTGGTCTGGCCTTCCAATGTACATTGATTGCATGGTAAGCATAGGCGTATCTATAATGGGTGCAGGGTGTGCAGTGCACATGGGCCCCTCAGAACAGGGGACATTCATCCTGCACCCAGGGTTGGCAGGGAAAGGGATTCAGCATCTATTTCTTCCCTCTAAGATCTACCAAAGGGAAGAAATAGATGCCAAATGAGTCCCCCTTCCTCTGGGGTGGGACTGTCCCTATTTATGGGCCAAAAGGGGGCGGGGCTGACTACACAGTTAGGCCCCGACCCGTTTGAGGTCCACAAATTGGGACAGTCTTAGGTAAGGGGGGGGGGCATGTACAAATCCTTCACAAGGGTCCCCTCACTTCTTAAAATGCCCCTGATAGTATGGTCTGGTTTTAACCTGCACATTTACTCTTGCATGCAGACAAGATAAGGTAGGGTTCTGGACACGTAAGGGAGTGCTCTTTCCACTCACATACGGATCTTAGTAAATCAGACCCTGTGTGTTTAACTTTTATAATACTATAGACTATAACTTGAATGACAAACCTATTTATCTCTTTATGTGTCTGTTACCAGTCAATTCCATCTCCTTATTAGGTTTGTTCCCTTTTGTAAAGTGGTGTATGCAATACAAAATCTTATTGCTAACCTACCAAGCCATCAATAAGACTGCACCTCCATACATAGCCCCATTCATCTTAAGATATATCCCAGCTCACTCTTTCAGATCTTCACAGGATATACAGCTCTCCTCTACACTAAACAAATGCTCTGATTCCCGGTTATAGGATTCTCAGGCTGCACCCACTCTCTGGAATAACCTTCCTTGCCCAACAAGACTATCCTCTACTCCAATCTTTTAAGTACTTCTTTACAACTCACCTCTTCAGACAAGCTTATCAAATGCCTCAACCCACTTCTTAGCATATGTCTACCCTATTTACAACTAGTTTGTTATACGGTTTCCTTTCTGCTCCATGATTAACACAAATTTGAACACTTTCTCTTTCCATACTAAAATTGCTCTAAGTTTTGCTGCTGGCACTGCTGTGTTACTGAATCATACAGAGCACTGAGCCAGGCCGTTTCTAGGGGTGGGCGAGCCATGCAATCGCAAGGGGCGTGTCCCTAGATGACTTAAAAGGGTGCGCCAAGGAGAGCAGCCCCCCTTTAGGTCACACTGCCCTCCCCTGAGCCGCGGTCATATAGACTGCAACTCACACAGACTCCGGCTGCATCACATAACAGATGCGGCCAGCATCATTCAGCTTAGCTGTCCAGGATTATACAGGGCTTCTACGGGAGCCCTGTAGGACCAAATCATTTTCATTGAATAACTCTCTGAGGCAGTGTTATTCATTGGAATAGATTTGGTCCTACAGGGCTCCCGCAGGAGGGCACAAGAGGAGGCTGGGCACATAAAAGAGGGCACAAGAGGAGACTGGGCTCATACAAGGCTGCAAGGCTGCATACATACCTCTTTTTTTTGGAGGGGGGGGTGGAGGCACCAGAATTTTTTCCCACCCTGGGCTCAGTTAGGTCTAGAAACTGCATTGCACTGAGCTCTTTTACCATACAACCTGGCTGGCTTATTTGTAGGATACAGTATATACAGAACTTCCCTAATGTAAATCCCCAAACTCCTATAGATTGTAAGTCTGTGAGCAGCAGAGGGGCACGGGGACAACGGGACAGTCCATAAAAAAACGGGACTGTCCCGTTCAAAACGGGACGTATGGTCACATTATACATACCCAGTCTGTTTTTTACTAGCCAGTCTTATTACAATGGATGTAAAACTGTAAAGTGCTATGTAATCTGATGGTGCTGTATAAAAACTTGTTAATAAATAAATAAATAAAAGTACCCAGAAACTAATCGCAAACAATGCCTACTATGTTCAGTTAATAGTTAATAGTTAACAGTTAATACTGCATGCGCATCTTGTAGTAGGCCTCACCAGAGGATGTGTGCATAAGGCAAATACCTGGTATGCCTGGATACTGATATAGGGACTTGGTTTCCTCACCCTCAAAAATATTTGAGTCACTTTCAAGCAGGACAGGACCAAAGAGAAATGCATGCAACAGTACAGACAATGGGCCTGATCCAGAGCTACGAAATTTCGCACGGCGGGCGAATGCGTACGTTCGACCATGCGAATAAACATGCACGCCCCTAACACTCCCATAGTAAAGTACCTGCTTACGGCGGCTATACCCTACACTGGGTACTACCGTCGGCCGTACGAATTTTCGCACATAATACGCTGAGCGTACGGGCTTAGCACGCCCATACTGTACAATTTAAATGGCTACCCCCGCCTCCGTGTAGTAAAACGAGCGCCCAGGCGACCGTCGTACTGAACGCACGCCCCTCGAGCGAACACTTCGCTCACAGTACGACCGCTATCCGCTCATGTCGTCCAGCCGACCGGAAGCTGTCATACTGGGCATGCGCAGTGCGAAATTTCGTACGAAAATACGCAAAAAACGGTCGTACGCTCGCTCGAAATCGGCCAATTTCGTAGCTCTGGATCAGGCCCAATGTACCGGATTCTCAACAACGTTTGTTACGTAGATTGCGTACATGTGGTCTTACAAGACTGCATGTACAAAATCTACGTAACGAAACTTGAAAAAACACATAGTTTAGAATCCGGTCCAATATTTCTAAGCACAATAAAACAAGAACAAGTCTTTACATTGAGGCCCAGAAGACCCTTTCTGCCTTTCTGTGGCCTACCAATGTTATGCAGCATCCCCTACTGTTGCCCATAGATCAAAGTACCAGGAGAGGAAAACACATTTTGAAAATATAGTTGCTCACTTGGGTAATCGATATTCATATATAGGAAAGTTACATTTTTACAGTCATGGCAATAAAGCAGGACGTTTGTTGTCTAATTTGGTTGCAGGTGTTAGAAGGCCGACATTTATTCAATAGAAAGATTAATTAGTAGAACCGCGCTCCCCTTGACACAGCGGCTAATAACAGCCATATCGACATTTATTCAATGCCTGAGACATGGGGATGGTACTAGGGCTTATAGAGGATCTGACATTTTGGAAATGTTTATAGACTTTTATGTTAAGGTTTACTCTCAGGAAAAAAATCAATGTATTTGAAAAGGTAAAATTTTGGAATACTATTTCCCTGCCACAGATTTCTACCGTATATGTGGGCATTCTTATGGCTCCGGTATCTAAGGAAGATGTAACCAAAGCCATTAAACTATTGAAACCCTTTAAGGCACCAGGCCCCGATGGATAAGGACATTCAAATCAAGGGTTTCTTTATTTTATCTCCGCTACTATCAAAGTGCTTCCTAAATCAGGCACAGACCCAGAGCTACCAGGATCCTATAGGCTGATATCCCTATTAAGTTTAGACTACTAAATCTTTACTAAAATTTTAGCAGATAGGGTCAAACTTATCGCCCCCTCAATAATTCACAGAGACCAAATGGGTTTTATATGGGGTCGCCAATCCACATCTAACATCAGGAAAGTCCTAGGAGTTATACAAGGCTTGGTGGGATTCCCTGGGAACTCAGGGCCTGATCTAGACACCCTCCAATGCGCTTTGCGTTGTAACGCACAGCGTATTGGCATGCACTCCCCCTGTGGCCAGCGTAATTACACACTGTTACGCTAACTTCAGTTCCTTTGTTACTTCACTCTCATAAACTTAGCCCAAAATACATTATGAGTAATATACTTTTCAGAGATACATACTTCTCCTGGATAGCTATCAATGCCAAATATGTAAGAAATCAACATACTTCAACTTAAATCCCTATTTGGGGTAACCCAAATTTTACTCCGAGTTTAGAACATAGGCTGTGTAGGTAATGGAGGGACAAAGGTATTAGAATAACAGAGGATGTATTTGACCTGAGAGGGACTATCCTCTACTTTCAGCAATTGCAAGAAAAATTCAGTGTACCCAATTCCCAATTCTCTGTTAAGTTGAGATGACCTGATTTGTTATGTATTTTTCTTTTCTTTTCTTTTTTTTTCTTTTGATTTGTTTTGTTTTCCCTTTGTTTCTTACTTTATGTTCTTACATTTGTGTTCTATATCTTTTAGTCACCTGGGTTAAGCCTTGAAATATTTCCAAAACTTAGATGTAATGAGTAAGGGACTGGCGCCACCCCCCCTCCCCTATTTTTCTGAATACTTGTGTTTTAACTTTCAAATTTGAATAATAAATGAAAATACTCCCATCATATGCCACACGCACCTCCCACCCCAGTACTCCCATCATGTGAGTTCAGCCCCCCTCCCCCCCAGTACTCCCATCATATGACTCCAGCATCTCCTACCCCAGTACTCCCATCATGTGCCCCCAGCCCCATCTCCTAGTACTCCCATCATATGTGCCGCCAGCCCCATCCCCATTTCCCAATACTCCCATCATATGTGCCTCCAGCTCCATCTCCCAGTACTCCCATCATATGCCTCCATCACCTCCCCCCAAGTTTTCTCCAGCCACATCCCCCAAGCTTCAGCCCCCCTCCCTAGGTTTTCTTACCTTACTCTGTGCTGTGTCCTCCGAGACTGTGGCTTAGAATTCAAGTGCTGCGGTGGCTGAGACTTAGGAGAAATGAAGTCCATGAATGATTTCCATGAAGTCTCGGGCACTGCGGGACATTAATTCTTAGCCACAGTATTAGAGAAGGAGGGCGCTGGATCCTGGATGCATATGACTGACTGCAAACCAGCGCTGCCTGCACTAAGCGATGCTATCTATACCTTAGCCACGGGTGGCATCACCGGGTGGTGCCCCCTTTTGGCTTGCGGCCCTGGCGGGTGCCGTCCTGGCCAAGGGCTAGATAGAACCCTGATTGTGATTGTCAATCTATGTATTGTTCATTGGCATCTATGTTCTATTGCTATGTCTACTAAAAGAAAATAAAAAAAAACGTTTTTCAAAAAAAGAAGTGTGTCCAAAAGTCACTATAAAGTTTCCTCTCAATAATTCTAAAAGCTTATCCTACAAGGTGAGGGCTTGCGATTGGAATAGTTCAAAATAAATAAAAAAATGTTGAATAATAGTTATGCTGTGAGTTCCAACTAGGGGACTCACGATTCAGAAGAAACGATCTGACAGTAGAAGCAAGAAGTCTATATCCAATGTCTGTATCCTAGGGATAGGTGGCAACTGACAAAGTCCTAATGATATGTCCATTTGATGGTGTGAGAGAATATGTAGCAGATTTTCCCAAGGAAGGGGAGGGCTGGAGTCTTCCTTAACAGTTACGTTCTCCCACGGACACCTCTCAATAATAGTAATCGATTCCATAAGTATGCAATAAAAAGGAAAAAAACTTTTATTAAACACAAAGAACAAGACAAATACAAAAGCAACGGCTGAACAGAGTCTACAATACACCTTGCAACAGCGCCACTCTGCTAACCAGTGAATGTCCAGGGAAAATGGTGAGGAAATGACAGCACTGTATAAGGGGCTTAGCTAGAGACTCCTGATTATGACTGTGCACCCACTGATGCGTTTCAAACCGAAGTTCTTTCTCAAGGCACTAGCTGCATGCTATCAATAAATATATATATTGCATTGCACTTGCAGGACCCCATGGGCTTTATAGAGTTTACAGGTAGTTCTTTACTTGTAAATTTTATTACATTTGATTCTTAGATATTATGGGCCAGGTCCAGACTTAAAGTTGTTTTACGTACGCAAGCGTGCCAGAGTTATACACTACTAATGTATAATATACCCCCGACACTCCCCTCGTATGCATGTAGCTTAGTGGATTTACATGTTCAAAACCCTACCTCTGGTACGTATCGCAAGTATATAAGTGCCTAACCCAGCCCATACTGTACAATTTAAATCCCTCTCCCCGCCCACAATTTGTATATTCAGCTTGCATAGGGATGTCACACCCTATCGTGCGGAGTTACATACAAGTTACATACGATCAGAGTTACGATGCATAACATCTGCCATGAACATACGCAGTGCGTTCCCACAGCCAGATTTACGTATGCGGCATGAGTAAATTAGCTGTCGTTATGAAGTCTGGATCTGGCCCCATATATATAATATATACTCTAACCTGGTTGTCATAGAATCAAAGAATTAGACAGCAGATAAGAACCACTTAGCCCATCTAATTTGCCCTTTCAATTCACTTATCACCCTTCCTGTAAAACAACCCTTCCACACACTTTCCCCCAAACCCACCAGTTATTATACAAAGAATACTTTGTGGCATGTGATAGGAAACCGCAGCACCTGGGGAAAACCCACATATACACAGGAAAAGCAGATAAGGTCTTGTCCAGGAATGAAACTTATGACCTCAACGCTTTGAGGCACGAGTGCTACTCATCGAGCCACTGTATTGCCACCATTAACCATCCATATTCTGCAATAAAGACACCGACCAGATCTGAGCGCAAATGTGAGTGCAGCACTTGTGCCGCAGATGCTTTTATAAAAATAGTGCCGATCCAAAAGCGCACAGCAGAGACTTTTTGTTAAGGCAAGACGTGCACAGCAGCAAATCTCAAATTAGCTATGTGGTCAAATAAATTGAGCAAGAGTAGTATTGTTCACTGTACAGTAAACTGCACAAAAATGTTATGAATAGTGTAATTGTAATATAAACGCACAAAAAAATTTAAACTGTATTTCTTATAATTCAAAAAAGTAAACATTTGAATTACTGTATATTATTACAATATGAAAACAACTTAATATTCTGGCAGCATTTTTTCTAACTATGGAAATGCATTTTCAGCTTCAAATTGTAATATAAGGGTCTGACATAGGTAATGGAGTGTGCGCCCTCTGGATTTAGACATGACCTGTAGAAGGTGCAAATTGTTTTTTGACATTTCTTTTTTACGTCTGCATTTAGCTATGGATCGAGTGCACTTGCTTAGGCACAACCTTACTGTACACTGATTATGTGTCTCTACCCCTTTTCTCCCTCAACATGCCACTCACAACACAGGCCGCTAACACTTGAGTTGCGCTAATATCTAAATGGTGTGTAAAACATGCTCTGCAGCTCTAAGCATGTGCAGGAGGAAATCATGGAGAGAGACGTCATGTCAGCTGGCCTCCTGGATCGGGCCAGTGTGTACAGTGTAACTACCTATAAATTAATTCACCAAAAGATTGAAAGAACAGTAATTAACTCAGTAAGTTATGCACAATCCTTGATGGAAAAGAATGATTATAACAGGTTCAACATAAACTGTCAAAAAGGCTATGGTGTAAATCTGAATTCTAAAAGACAGTGGTTGAACTAATAATGCTGCTGCAGACTGTTGTTGCTTTATCTATCATTTTTTTTTATCTGGGCTACCAAAATTATTAAAATAAACTGTACATTATTTTTAATAAAGATAATTAAACCCTTGAGTTTAGAAAAGGTCTTCATAACATGAGAATGCTAAATAAAAACATCTCCTTCTTTATACTTTTAATATCATTTTGATGTACATTTCCTATGCAGAAAATGAAACCAATTTTAATATCCATTGAAGAATGATTTGCAGCCATCCATTGTAATAATGAACAGAACAGAATGGTCTTATTACCTAATATTCTAAGCTTTTCTTTGGTCAGAAAACTCAATCGTGAAATGTCAAGACTGTAATAGAAAAGACTGAATAATGTATTCTTTAATATCTTCCAATTAGGAAACAGTAAGATTTGATTAGAGTGCAATTATGTAGAATAGTAAAGTATAACATATTTTAAAATTAAGTAATTATTCCTTATTTGTTAAGTTACATTGTCTAACATGTTACATCTTTCATAGTACATGACACAAAAAGGTGCAGAGTATAAGAAATAAACTAAAAGTTTTCAATTACCATTTTTAGATTTCTAGGTTTTCACCAAAAAATGGGTACAGCATTCAATATGTTATTACCCATAACAGAGATATTCATCCATTTACATAAATGACGTGCGTGTGTATGTGTGTGTGTTTCATTAAAAGGTACTGAATCCACACAAACTATTGCCAAGAATTATTATATTGTTATTGTTATTATTATTATTATTATTATTATTATTATTATTATTATATTAAACTTAATATTCTGGCAGCATTTTTTCTAACTATGGAAATGCATTTTCAGCTTCAAATTGTAATATAAGGGTCTGACATAGGTAGTGGAGTGTGCGCCCTCTGGATTTAGACATGACCTGTAGAAGGTGCAAATTGTTTTTTGACATTTCTTTTTTACGTCTGCATTTAGCTATGGATCGAGTGCACTTGCTTAGGCACAACCTTACTGTACACTGATTATGTGTCTCTACCCCTTTTCTCCCTCAACATGCCACTCACAACACAGGCCGCTAACACTTGAGTTGCGCTAATATCTAAATGGTGTGTAAAACATGCTCTGCAGCTCTAAGCATGTGCAGGAGGAAATCATGGAGAGAGACGTCATGTCAGCTGGCCTCCTGGATCGGGCCAGTGTGTACAGTGTAACTACCTATAAATTAATTCACCAAAAGATTGAAAGAACAGTAATTAACTCAGTAAGTTATGCACAATCCTTGATGGAAAAGAATGATTATAACAGGTTCAACATAAACTGTCAAAAAGGCTATGGTGTAAATCTGAATTCTAAAAGACAGTGGTTGAACTAATAATGCTGCTGCAGACTGTTGTTGCTTTATCTATCATTTTTTTTTATCTGGGCTACCAAAATTATTAAAATAAACTGTACATTATTTTTAATAAAGATAATTAAACCCTTGAGTTTAGAAAAGGTCTTCATAACATGAGAATGCTAAATAAAAACATCTCCTTCTTTATACTTTTAATATCATTTTGATGTACATTTCCTATGCAGAAAATGAAACCAATTTTAATATCCATTGAAGAATGATTTGCAGCCATCCATTGTAATAATGAACAGAACAGAATGGTCTTATTACCTAATATTCTAAGCTTTTCTTTGGTCAGAAAACTCAATCGTGAAATGTCAAGACTGTAATAGAAAAGACTGAATAATGTATTCTTTAATATCTTCCAATTAGGAAACAGTAAGATTTGATTAGAGTGCAATTATGTAGAATAGTAAAGTATAACATATTTTAAAATTAAGTAATTATTCCTTATTTGTTAAGTTACATTGTCTAACATGTTACATCTTTCATAGTACATGACACAAAAAGGTGCAGAGTATAAGAAATAAACTAAAAGTTTTCAATTACCATTTTTAGATTTCTAGGTTTTCACCAAAAAATGGGTACAGCATTCAATATGTTATTACCCATAACAGAGATATTCATCCATTTACATAAATGACGTGCGTGTGTATGTGTGTGTGTTTCATTAAAAGGTACTGAATCCACACAAACTATTGCCAATTATATTGTTATTGTTATTATTATTATTATTATTATTATTATTATAAACGTTTTTCTCAGTTGGAGTTATGTAATAATTTTGCATCAAAATTCAATTTCAGTTAATGAGTTTAAATCATTGGGCCTGATCCAGGCTTGACTTAACGTCTGATGATATACCTTCTGATTATCTATGCACTGCACATGCTCAGAACAAATACACAAGCAATTATGGTGATCCAGACCTGAATGCAATTGAGCACTGTTGTCGCTTGCTTTTGGAGGAGAGTTCCATGGGAGAGAAAATGAATATGGTCAATAAACAGTGAGAACATGCTCATGGACATTTTATGGGTAATTATTGGCACAAGCCACAGTGAATGTCTATGTGCAGAACAGTGCTGGCAGTCAGCATCTCACAGACTACAGTAAACTGAACCAAGACATAAAGCAGACCATTAGACATAACATTTTTATGGATGGAGTAAGGGGGATAATGATCAATTTGAACCACACCCAATTTTAGCTATTTACTCCCTCTTTATTTATTTTCCCCATCTTCCCCATACTTTATTCACCCATATTCTCTACAGCACCCTCTTCCCCTCCCATTGTTCCCTCAATACCTACCTCTCCCCATTATTAACGCAATACCCCCCTTTCTCCTCTGTTCCCTCTATATTACTTTCCCCACTAATCCCTCTTTACATCAAATTGTTCCCTGCCTCAGCGGTCAAAACTCCAACCAGTATCCAGGCAATAGTTACTAGGTAGAGTAACATATATAATGAAAACATTTCCTGTTTCAACTGTTTTGTATATTTAACAGTATTCGTTACAGGAATGTTGACGCTCCTCCTGATAATAACTACAGTGATAATATTCTAGTTTTCAGCGCTACATGAACTGCAAAAAGTTAAAGCTATTACAAGTATAGCAAAACCAATGTTGATAAAATAAAGTCATTTCTGGTAATGACCAACTATTTTTCCAGTATCATTCCGAATTATACTGCTTTGACACTCAGGAATTTACAACAAACAATGTTACATTTTTATGGACATCTTGAGAAACACAAGCATTGGAGGACATTAATAGGGGTTTGAAACACAATGTCACAATGTCATTTTACAACACTGCATAGAAGACAGAACTAATCGAGATGCCAGTCCTGTAAGGCTAGGAGTCTTTTTAACTCAGGTAAATGCTGTTGGATATGATCAAATCATTAAATGTGCTAATTGCAGTCTGACAAAGGTTGATAACACTATTTTTAACCAGAAAGGGAAGCTCTTGCAGTAGTTTGGGGCTGTGAACATTTTTACTTATATTTATATATTATTGATCATTCAAACTGATCATCAAGCTCTAGTGAAATCCAAACAATCTGCTAGACTACAACAATGGGGCTTACGGTTTCAAGCATACATTTTTTCCATCAGTCATAGAGCTGGCAAGGGCAATCTATCAGGTTACTTATCACTGCACCCTCTGACTAATTGTCCTTCAAGGTCTATTTCAGCAGAGGAATATGTAAATTTTTGTATCAACAATTCCATTCCTGATTCACTCAGTAGCGACCTCATTAAAATTGCATCTTTACCAGGCAGTCTTAACTGCAGTAAAATAATTGCAGTATTGTTCCAATGATTGGTGGACAAATCATTTCTTATTCTCCAAAATTGAAGCAGATGACTTCAGAGCTATACATAAGCATTGTCAAGAACTTACAGTGCAGGATGACACAATCATTCTTAGAGGAAACAAAATTGTCATTCAGGCTGGACTGAGAAAGTTGGTGATGGACATTGGGGTAGATCCAGAACTACGTTTGCCGTACGTTTATTCACGTAGCGTATTTTCGTGTGCGTAAATTCTATACACTCCCCTAGGCACACCCCTTGAACGTATGTATTTTGTCAAGATACGCTTTCCAAACCCTACCTTAACTTTTTCCAACGTAACCGCATTCATACGCACATGTACGTATGTGCCACACAAATTTACGCAGCTAAGCACGCCCATACTGTACACTTTAAATACAAACCCCCGCCTACTTAACGTAATTCAGACGTATTTTGTTCTAACGTAAAATTGCCACGCCCACATGTAAGTATTTACGTGACACATACGTGAATGGCCCATACGTTGACAATTACGCTACGCTTCTGAGCGTATTTTCTATGGTGCGCATGCGCAATACTTACCAAAAGGCGATTTTACGTCTCCCCCACGCGTAAATTCGCTCACAAGCGTTGTTCTGTATCGGGCCCATTGTCCATAATAGTCATTTATAGATTGTAAAGACCAAACAACTTCTATGTGAAAATGTATGGTCTCCCTCAATGGAGCAGCACCTGTTCTCTAATTTATGTGTATAATAACACAGAACCACTACAAATGACGCATTAACCTGTTTACATGTTTAGGAACATGTTGATGTTAACTTTCTATGGCCCATTATATAACAGCAAGAATATTCTAGTAGCAATTGATACCCAGTTCTCAAAGTAATTTCATTAACGTCAGGTATATCTGTCTTACCACCATTTGATAAAACTGCAAGAAAAATCATGTCAAATAATAGTCCACCATTTCAAGGCAGGATTTCAGCAAATTCATGAAATATTTTGGAATTACCCTATTGTGGTCGCAAGTTATTGGTTGTGTGATGTTTCATGTGAGACATTTTGGAAAACAGACAAAGTTTTAAAGAATATTGCAAATGTTTAAACCTCAGGAAATATCGACCAGTGCCTCATTCCACAACAAATGCATCTCCTCAAACATTTATGTTTCAAAGAAAAGCAATCAGATTCACTCTTACGGAAATTCATTTGACTTTTCCATCCAGAGATGGACAAATTTGAGAGACAGACTTTGCAAATACACAGAAAGCCAAAATATATGCAAGTAGCAAAAGCAAAGCTATTGTGTCTCACAAGCAGGAGCTTGTATTTCAGTAAAACAAAAAGTACTTAGCAATGATATGACTTCATGTTCAGTTACCATTAGATTCAGTTAATTTAGTCAATGAAAATATATATATTGTCTTATATATACATTACAGGACAGATATGTGACCAGGAGGTAGGAAGTGACTGAGTGTGAGAGAAGGAAATAAGTTATAGCATAAAGAAAAGAGATAGCTGTTTGCAAGGATGACCACCAATAACTAAAGATGCAGAACTATTATAATTGATCATTCAGAGCCATAATAAAAATGGCTGCATTGTGGCTTTGTAAAAACATGATGTAACATATGTCTTCCAAATGTATAAGTTACAAAACACACACACACACACACACACACACACACACACACACACACACACACACCCACACAGATAGAACAAAAACAAACACAGCAACAATACTAAAACCATTTCTACAATGAATAAATATTGTAACATTTGAGATATTTAACATATACTCTATTGCTTTAAAAAAACATAACAAAACATTTGCTAAAATGCCTACAATGACCAGCTTAATGTATTGCACAAAATGGAATATCAGCACTTCATTAAATAGACACGTTGTTGATTGTGTCAATTAAAAGCAACTGATTCATTCATTAAAAACACACAACTTGTGTGGGCTAGACATGGCAGAAAGGCGATACGCATAGACTCACAGCAAGCCATGCGGACACCAAATTAAGTTGTAGAGGGCTACCATAACTTTTCTGTGCGTATAGATTGTAGATTATAGATCAATTGTACATTAATAGTCCATGTGCCACTGTTTTGCCACTGTTTTGCATTCAAAATCATGCCCCTCTATGCACGGATGCGGATCTTTTTCCATGCCAAAGAGTGAATATATCCCCCGTGTCTGTGAATCACTCAGCCATGGCTTCCGCGCATAAGTTTGTGTATGCAGTGTATATTCACACATTACACTACGCACGTATCTTCGTGAACGTTCTTAGTTGTGAATATAAGACCAAAGTGTTTATAATGTCCCTCATGGTGCCTATTGTTCACCTATTGCTATTAAAATGCCTTCTTGAAGACAAGAAGGATATGATGCCCAGTGCTATCAGACAGTCCACCCCTCCCCTGCTTGGAATCCAGGCTTACCCTTGCATCTGACACTGTATGGTTACCTGAGCCACCAGCAAACAGGAGCAACAGACTATTTCGTAAGTTGATGTTTAGCCATGCTCCAACAATGAAAGGCAAAGGAAGCATCATTGCATGGACCTGTGTTACGCATATATTTGCATACAGGGGGGGACTAGGGGGACAGTTGTGATGGGCCTCATGGTTCAGAGGGGCTCCAGCCACAGGTCACTGCCTGTAATCTTAGGCGCTAGATTTGTAATGTTAAACGGAGCTCCGTTGTGGAGCCTCTGTCAGTGACACACGCAGGGGAGGGTTTTGGCTGCCCAGCACTCCCCTTAGAAGAAGAAAAATAAATACCGTATTTCCCCATGTATAAGATGCACCTTTTTTTAGACAAAAAAATAGGTCTAAAAATCAGGTGCGTCTTATACAGGGGATGCAACACTGAACTTACCTTTGCTGTCCCTCCGGTGGTCCCTCCGGCAGTGTCAGGCTCTCTCCTCCGCAGCTGTGACTCTGGCTGTCTCCCTCGCGTTGTGCGCTGCACAAAGACATTGCGTGACCTTAGTTCACCTCAACGCCTGTATAAGATGCACCCAATTTTTTATTAAGTAATGCTAAAAAGAATAGTTAAAAAATAAAAAATAAAATTTATTTTATTTTATTTAGGCTCCAAAAACGGTGTGCGTCTTATACAAGGGAGCGTGTTATACATGGTAAATAAAAATGGAGCAGCCACAGCACAGACTAATCTGTCAGTGGCTACAGCTCCTTCACTGAGAGGAGCCTCTGACATCACAGGACATGTGACTCATGCAGTAACATGGTATGCAGTGCTGGCCAGGCTACAATTGAGTCAGGTAATGTGAGTAATATCTGATGTGTACAGTGTAGTATATGAGGGAGTATATTTATTAGGATTAGGGTGTGTGTGAGTAATATCTGATGTGTACAGTGTAGTATGTGAGGGGAGTATATTTGTCAGGATTAGCAGGGAGTGTGAGTAATATCTGATGTGTACAGTGTAGTGTGTAAGGGGAGTATATTTATTAGGATTAGGGGGGAGTGAGTAATATCTGATGTGTACAGTGTAGTATATGAGGGAGTATATTTATTAGGATTAGCATGGGGTGTGTGAGTAATATCTGATGTGTACAGTGTAGTATATGAGGGAGTATATTTATTAGGATTAGGGGGGGGTGAGTAATATCTGATGTATACAGTGTATTATGTGAGGGGAGTATATTTATTAGGATTAGGTGGTGTGTGAGTAATATCTGATGTATACAGTGTATTATGTAAGGGGAGTATATTTATTAGGATTAGGGGTGTGTGATTAATATCTGATGTGCACAGTGTAGTATGTGAGAGGAGTATATTTATTAGGATTAGGGACTGTGTGAGTAATATCTGATGTGTACAGTGTAGTATGTGAAGGGAGTATATTTATTAGGATTAGGGGGGGTGAGTAATATCTGATGTGTAGAGTGTAGTACAGGGTTGCCGACTTTTGCAAGCTTCCCTCCGGGAGATCCCAGAGGGTAGCTAGCGACACATGCAGGGGGCGGGCTTAATGACGCGATTTATGTAAATCACTTCATTAAACCCTGTCCCCTGCATCATCAAGTCGCTCCCTGGCCCTAGCAACACTAGTATACTAGTGTTGCTAGGCAGGGGGGCAGGACTTGAGGCCGTGGTTTCTATGAAACCACAAGCCACAAGTCCCTTGCGGGAGATTTGCCACCTCTCCCGGGATACCGGGAGAACTGCCCGAATTTCAGAAGTCTCCCTCATATACTACAGTGTAGTATATGAGGGAGTATATTTATTAGGATTAGCATGGGGTGTGTGAGTAATATCTGATGTGTACAGCGTAGTATATGAGGGAAGTATATTTATTAGGATTAGGGTGTGTGTGAGTAATATCTGATGTGTACAGTGTAGTATGTGAGGGGAGTACATTTATTAGGATTATGGGGTGTGAGTACAATCATGATGTGTACAGTGTAGTATGTGAGGGGAGTATATTTATTAACAATAGCAGGGGGTGTGAGTATTATTATGATGTGTAAAGTGTAGTATGTGAGGGGAGTATAAATATTAGGAATAGCAGGGAATGTGAGTATAATCATGATGTGTACAGTCTAATATGTCAGTGAGGGGAGTATATTTATTAGGAATAGCAGGGTGTGTGAGTATAATCATGATGTGTACAGTGTAGTATGTGAGGGGAGTATATTTATTAGGAATAGCAGGGTGTGTGAGTATAATCATGATGTGTACAGTCTAATATGTCTGTGAGGGGAGTATATTTATTAGCAATAGCAGGGTGTGTGAGTATAATCATGATGTGTACAGTCTAATATGTCTGTGAGGGGAGTATATTTATTAGCAATAGCAGGGTGTGTGAGTATAATCATGATGTGTACAGTCTAATATGTCTGTGAGGGGAGTATATTTATTAGCAATAGCAGGGTGTGTGAGTATAATCATGATGTGTACAGTCTAATATGTCTGTGAGGGGAGTATATTTATTAGGAATAGCAGGGTGTGTGAGTATAATCATGATGTGTACAGTCTAATATGTCTGTGAGGGGAGTATATTTATTAGGAATAGCAGGGTGTGTGAGTATAATCATGATGTGTACAGTCTAATATGTCTGTGAGGGGAGTATATTTATTAGGAATAGCAGGGTGTGTGAGTATAATCATGATGTGTACAGTCTAATATGTCTGTGAGGGGAGTATATTTATTAGGAATAGCAGGGTGTGTGAGTATAATCATGATGTGTACAGTCTAATATGTCTGTGAGGGGAGTATATTTATTAGGAATAGCAGGGTGTGTGAAAAAAATTGAGTGTGACAGGCCCCAAGATTTCTGTTGCCGGCCCAGTTTGCTTACTTAAATATAAATGTAAAGCTCCTCTTGTTAATTCAGTATATTTTCATTTGAAATGCTAATCTGATACATCAGCTAAACGTAATATTCATTGACTAAATACAGCATATGTTTGCAATGCATAATGGGAGTTTAACCTATTTATGTATTCTATCATATTACAAAAGGAAAGCATCCTTTCTGTAAATGACTATAAAACTACTGTCAAAAAATGATACTGAATTATTTAAATGTCAGTACAACATACATATATCTTAATACATTAACAGGTTTATTTCAAAACTGACTAAAGAGCTTTGTGTTTTATCTAGTAAATCTATTATTACAAAACATCTGTGAGAGTACAGTCAATTGAAAGCTTACAGTTTCCATTAATAATTGTGTAGAATAGTTTATTTCAACATCAAACATAAAAGTGATGCTTTTTTCCTTTTAATTGCTGTCTTTATGATAGGAAAGCATTTGCTCCCAAGGCTAATAAACAGGGAACTTTATAGTGTGTATGAGCTTATCCCCTGTTGGATAGCTTCAAAGACAGTAAATGAGGATGATTTTCATATGCATAAAAATTGGATTCTACAATGTGACATGTTGTATAGAGAAGATGTCTTCAAGCTAAACACAAATTAGTATTCATATTTTGAAAGTGAATACACCTTTCTATTTCAGTTATCTCTTAGATTTACACTTTGATTACCTTAGGGTGATTTTTGTTTTCTCCTTCAAGTAAAACTATTTTGAACTATTTAATTGTGTATATTGAATGTGTCAAATATGACAAATTTTCTGTAAACATTTGAGAGGTATTTCTAGAACCAATTTTAATTCATTGTGATGACTTTATGTTAAATGTCCATTTGTAAAATTTTAGGTCAAAGAGCATAGAATCTGAGCTACTACTGTACTCGCAACAACACTAAATCACCCACTTTCTGATAAAAATATAGAGGAACAACCTAGTCCACTAATCCGAACAAACGGAAGATAAGAAAATCGGGTGGGTAATTTTGCATCCATCTTTCTGTGCTTGCTCCCATTCTGCACATGCTTAAGTTCAGCTCTATATCAGCTCTACTGATTTTAATATTAGTATTTCTATGTTTCCGATTTATGGACTTAGGGCTGGATCCAGACTTAAGAAGGAGCTTCAATTTAAGAGATGAAAGTTACTCCTGGGCAAAACCATATTGATTGCAGGGGAAGTCAAGTTAATTGTATTCTTTGCATGCAGGGATATATCTTTGGATTGCTTACTGCACACAGATACTGACCAGCTTTACTATCACACTGTTATTTAGACTTGGGCTGGGAAATGCCAGCTCTCAACTCTAATATTGTTTGCAACAGATGAAATATGACTTCCCTGCAATCAACATGGTCCAGGAGTAACTATCTTCTCTTAAAGGGCCTGATTCAGACTTAAGAAAGTTCTTAAAATAAGAACTTAAAGTCACACCTGGGCTAAACCGTGTTGATTGCAGGGGAGTCATATTTCATCTGTTGCAAACAGTACTAGTGTTGAGAGGTAATAATTCCCAGCCCAAGTCTAAATAATAGTTTAATAGTAAAGCTGGTAAGTATCTGTGTGCAGTAAGCTATTCAAAGGTGTATTCCTGCATGCAAAGAATACAATCAACTTGACTCCCCCCGAAAACAACATGGTTTTTCCCAGGAGTGTCTTTAAGTTCTTATTTTAAGAACTTTCTTAAGTCTGAATCAGGCCCTTAATTTCAAGCTCCTTCTTAAGTCTGGGTCCAGCCCTCTGATAAGAAATCCATTTTTGATAGGAAGACATAGAAAAGGGGAATCAGTATATGATCTTGTATCTCATTAATTTTTTTATTGAACAGTGGGGAATGTAAACTTTGGCAAAACCATTTTTAACCACAAGAGAAAATGTAACCTGTTTAAACAATTTAACCCGTTTAAACAATTAATTCAGAGATGATGATTCCAGCTCAGCTCTAACATTGTATTTCCTCTGCCTATAAGAAATAAATGAATAATATTAATTTGCACATCTGTAAAAGGTGTAAACTTACACCTAATTTATCCTTACTCCCAAACTTTGGTCTTTATTCAGCATTCCTAAATCCATCTCTATTTGAAACACTATATGTTTAA
>WWET01001246.1:179606-207716 GCA_011038615.1 Limnodynastes dumerilii
GCATTTGTTCTGTTTCAGGATTTTCTGCTGGCAATTCCAAAACATTGCTTTCAAAGGATGTTTCTACAGAAAAATCATAAGGTAAGTTTTAATTTTATGATCATTGTCTTCATATAATTCATTCATGGTGCATGTTTTATATTTATGCTATTGGCCATAGCAACAAGCAAGATTTGTAAACGTATTATTTTTATAAAAAAATGATTATGTTATATTAATTCTGCTTTGTTGCTATGGCCTACATCAACACTTTTCTAACATAGTACCTTTATATTTCAGCATGATTAACTAATGTTGCATGTTTCATTTGCAGACACATGTTGAAATATTTCACTCACCATCCTCTGGAGCCTCAGAATGAGTACTGTATGCTGTTCTTTCAGGTGTTGGAGAATGAGTAAGCACAGGAACAGACCTAACTTGCCTTTGTGTTTGGCTGCTGGCACCAGATGGAGCTATGTTTGAATATGACAACATTTGTGTGTTAATTGCTATATTTTTTTATTTATTTATTATTATTATTTTTTTCTATGAACTATATTGTAGGCAAATATATATATGTGCCATTATATTCATATATACCTTCATATGTAACAAAATAATCAGACTTTTTCCTGCGAACTAAGAGTATCGCCAGGAAGCTACAAGATCAATCGAACCACCTCTGATCAATAATAAATGTACAAAGAAAGTTTTAGTAGTCTCCAACAGTCTTACACAAGTCAAACAGGCGCCTTCTCTTTATGCAGTTATAGATGACGACAGTTCTTTCTCTGGCAATCCAACAATACAGTCTCTCTTCACAAATTTTGGTTATGGATTCCGTGGTGTCGATGGTATAACAATCGAAGATCTCAATAAAGGTGCTCGGTGTGCCATTGCTCACTGCTGTTTAACAAAGCTATTGATGAGGAGTACCAGCCATAGAAAGATGATTAATGTTGAATGACAAGAGTATGAGTGCTGCACGCTGCCGGGCGTCCCCAGGACGAAGCCTGATGGTAAGAACTCACACTGTCAGTTGATTAAGACAGATGCCACTTGATTGCCAGGTGAACTCAAAGGTTCAAGTCTCGAGCACAGCAAATATCTGTCCAGTAGACAGGAAATAGATCCACATGCAACGCATTTCGTTCCCGGTTTGGAACTTTATAAAGTTCTTTGTACATACCTTCATATGTGTCATCAGTGCCGTTAACGTTTACACCCACAACAACTTCAAGGGGCAAAGTATCTCTAACTTTCTCCTCATATGCATTGTAGGTGATGTTTGCTGGTGGTCTGCCACCTGTACGTGCTGCAGATTTTCCAGCCTCAGACATTTTTAATTTAACCAAACGCTTTATGTCTGAAAAACACTTGCGGCAATTATTTTCGGTTCTTCGAAAGGCACTAACGGAATTCACTGCATCCACAATATTTTGCCATAAACGCCTTTTTATGGCAAATAATGTACGTGCTGCATCTGATCCTAACACTTGAGTGTATACTGGGAACACTGCCTCCACTAAAACTGAAACTCATATTCCTCCCCGATTTGGTCCGTCCCTGCCGTGTCCTCTTTGATCAGGAGAACTATCTCTCTCAGGCCTTGACATGAGTACACTAAAGAGCATGTGAGAAAAAAAACCAAAACATTAAAATTACCATTACACAACATTCAAAATACTCAGTATTACAGGTTGTGAAACACACATTTATTCTTGGCTATGTGCTACATATTATACTAAATTCATCTTAATACATAGTGCAGTTTTTGAAATATACATATTATGAAAAGTGGAGATGTTGCCTATAGCAACCAATATTATTAAATATTAGATTCTCTTGTATGTTACAGTAAAGTTGCAGGCACAATCAAAATGGTTTATATGTACAACATATCCACTTTACACAACAGACAGCTTATAAATTGTGCATCTAAGTCTATAATGATCACTACAGATTTCATGGTGTGGAACTTACACAACAACAAAATAAAATTACACTTACACATTCCTTTCTATTTTTACACACATTGGGGTAGATCCAGAACTACGTTTGCCGTACGTTTATTTGCGTAGCGTATTTTCGTGTGTGTATATTCTATACACTTCCCTAGAAACACCCATTGAACATACGTATTTTGTCAAGATACGCTTTCCAAACCCTACCTTAACTTTTGCCCACATAACCGTAGTGATCCGCACACGTAAGTATGGGCAACACGAATTTACGCAGCTAAGCACGCCCATACTGTACAGTTTAAATACAAACCCCCCGCCTACTTAACGTATTTCAGACGTATTTCGGACTCACGTAAAATTGGCACGCCCACACGTAAGTATTTACGTGACACATACGTGAATGACCCATACGTTCACAATTACGCTATGATACAGAGCGTATTTTCTATGGTGAGCATGCGCAGTACTTACCAAAAGGTGATTTTACGTCTCCGCCATGCGTAAATTCGCTCACAAGCGTTGTTCTGGATCTGGCCCATTAACACATTAAGTAAGCCACAGCCTTTAAAACAATGGTATACACAACAAACAGAAGCTGAGGTGTTGATAACAAATGCACCAACACTATTTTAATACATTAAATAAGGATTATGACCTAATTACAGGAACAAAAGTTTCATACAAGTGTTACTATCATTAATATTAAGAGATGTAAAGCTTTTAAAACAACTGAGATGGTACTTACATATTTACAAAATCAGAAGTCTGGAACTTTGTAGAGCACAGAGCTTCAGAAAATGGCTACGTCTGAATAACTCACACACCAAACTCACTCTGAAGACTGAAGCAGGAAGTAAACTCACTCTGAAGACTGAAGCAGGAAGTAAAGCGCCTTTAAATAGATCTCACAATGAACTCTCACAATTTTTAATCATCTACATCGATTTAGAATGCATCTACGATGAGTTACATGTAAAAAACCATCTTCCCATTGAAATCTATGGGTTTCTTAAAATCGCTATCATCAGGGGCGATTTAAAGTGCCAGTAAACAAATCGTGAAACATCGCTGGTGTTTTAAAATCGATGATCCAAATGGCCTGTTAGTAAATTTAGCGATTTGTGTTCACAAAATCGCTACTAAGCTACAGCGATAATGAGCGATTTACTATAGCGATTTAAATTCAACCTTAGTAAATCTAGCCCCTGGACGATTTCTGTTCAGCGATGTTTGCCATGGCGATTTTTTTTTTTACACAAATCACACGATTTTGAGCTTAATGAATCCGGATTGGTGATTTTTGAAGCTCAAATCACACGATTTAACGCGGTTTCGACCAAATCGCGTTTAATAAATGAGGCCCTGAGAGCGGAGTTTTATACTCCGCTCCCAGTGTACTAACACTAGCTCAAGCTGCTGTTAAGGGTAAGTATTCCAGCGATCTCCCCATATACACCTCTTTTCCTCCCCCTAATAGCTGTTATTAGGGGGAGGAAAAGGGGGGCATTTATGGGGAGATCGCTGGAATACAGCTATGTGTGGAAAGTAAAAAACAAAAAAAATTCAAATAAATTTAAACTTCAAAATTAAATAAATACATATAAAAAACCAATAACAGTAAAAAAAAAAAAAAAGCAAAACTTATCTCTCAGGGAGAAGATTTCAGAATCCTGATAAGAAGACACTGCACATGCTAAAATTTTCCAAGTCCCGCATGGGAGTCTCTGCACATGCGCAGGACTTCATTCATACGAAGTATAAATGAAGTTTCCTGCGATGACCACAGAGATCATCGCAGGACCTCGCAGGGCAGATAAGTTTTCTTAAATTAAATGAAGGAATCTGCCAGGCTCGCTGTGAGGAGAAGCGAGCCTGGACCAGCTTCATTCATTTAAAAATGAACTTCTGTATAAATAGACCCGATATTGACTGCACGGCTATTCCTTTGCCACCTTTTAGGACCTAGTAGTGTTCTTATACTAAAGAGTTAAAAAGTTTATATTGATTTGCAAAATGTCCTATTTTGCCTTTGTACTTGTTTCAAGATGAAGTACCTTTTTGTGGTACTGAACAAGATGCAACAGAATGGATGTTATTGGCCTTCTAACTTTTTCAGTTATCTCTGTCCCATAATTCATTCCTTATAATATTGTTTCTTCACCATTTAAATTTATCCATACATTCGTATATTAGAAAGAAATCATTAGTGTCTGTTTGTGGTTTTTTTTTTTTTACACAAGATAAAACAAGAAATGTATAACTTTTTCTAAAGGAAAAGTAAGATATATGGAGTGTCACTCATCTTTTTCCAAAATCATCACTACTTTTTGTAGGATAAGGGAGGGGTTTTCAGCCCTGATTATACATATACTTTATAATTCACACTTTTATACCATATTTATAGTACTTAATAGGTTTGTACTAATGAAAAGTGAAATTTAATTACACCAATTAGCACTGCACATCAGACATTGGATGCGTCATCAATTAGAAAGCCCCTAATGATCATGTTAGCACAATTTACTGTTATAATTAAATATCTAAATGCAGCACAAATGGAAAATTATGATTACAAAACTAAAAAAATGCATTAACATAGCATATTATTAGTAATATACTTGCCTTTGAATAAATTGCTTTATTCTCAAATGAAATAAATGGGACAGTACAAATATTTTGAATATGCTCTGAATTTTAATGCTCAATTTTAATTAAAATGCTGACATTGACATCATTATATTTAGTTTGCTTTATAAAGATTATACTGTATACAATAACATAACACACATTAAAAGTTGATAAAAATGATTTGCTTTTTTGAACCCAGCTTCTACTTTGTATTTGTCAGAATTATCACCAGCCTTGCTATTAAACTTCATTATAAACTGGTTTATATTTTCTTGATTACTCTTCCAGTAGAGATTAACAGATTTTCCAAAATAGTAATGTTTTCAGTAAAAACTCCACAAAAGTCTGCAGCATGCTATATGGCTGTCTAGACAGACACTCAACACTAACATCTCCTCTTCCAGCAATTGGGAACTTTTGGTTTATTAAAACAAGGGCACAAAGAACAAGGTCTATTTTCTAGTTCAGCTTAGAAAATGAAATGATATGATGGCTGGCTATGATTTACAGCATGTTTTCCTGTACAACAATTTTCATAAAAGTTCTCTGTCTTTCTCATCATTACTATATTAAGGCTATATTTTTGGCATGGCATTTGACAAAAACATTGTTCATCATCAATAATAACAACAACAACAACAACAACAAAATAATAATAATAATAATAATAATAATAATAATAATAATAATAATAATAATAAATAATGTTATTGCTGTTTTCCTGTTGATCTATTTTTTATAATTTTTGGGGAACAGGTTTCTTCTTATAAATAAAATAATTTTGGATTATGGCAGCTTGGTAAAAGCTAGTTTGTTAAAGGACGCTGTTTGGATAAATAAACTCATCCACAAAAAGATATGTAAGAGCCTCTTGTGGGATGAAAACAAATAATTTAGCTTAAAATATTTATGATTTACTAGTTCAAAGATTATTATCAAGAACTCCATATATCGAAAAAAAAATCTTGGTGCTATGAACCTAATGTTGGATTTTTGATGGTTAGATTTAGTGTAAAACAATTATGGGATGAGGGCAACTTCTTAAAACCATTCACTATTTATTAGACTTAAAACAGGTGTAAGTGTACACTTGAACAAAACCATGTTGAACACCAAGGGGAGGTAATTTTAAACGATAAAAACGAGAATTAGAAGAGTGGTGATATCTACTACCTCAACTTTTATTTACAGATTAAACATAAAGCTATGGTTATGTAAGTTTTATAAGAATTATACTTCATTTGAACCCCAACATTGTAACATGGTTTTTCTGAGCTTAACACTTACATGTGTTTTGCCTTTACTTCCAAACTCTGACTCAACTCCTGTGATGTATAATGTTGTTTTGTGAATGCTTTTTGGAATTTATATATAATGCATAATAAAGCAAAATGATTTTATGTATTTTTTTGCGAAATTATGTTTTTTTTATTTTTATTTCCCAGCGATCTACTAATTTACACTTCAAAGAAAGTGTCATAAGTACCCATGTCTGATATGTAAATATTTGTATAAATGATATTTCTTGTAATTTGCCACAGTAGATACCATAATACATTATAAATGATGTGTACTTCAGGAAATATAAAAAAAAATTCTCAATAAAATTGAATTCTTCAAGGTAATACATTTTTATTTCTTTATATTTCATGTCTATTTCATTTTGATTGGAAGATACTTATTTTGAATGAACAATCTTTACGATATTTCTGTAATTTGCAGGGAATATTATAATATATTTTAAAGTGTTGCATATTTTATTTTGTAAATTATTCTTAATACATACTATACTGTTGAGATATACCTTGTAAATGAATGGATGAAGTATCTAGAGAACTTTATGTAAATATGACTGTTATATTATTTAGTTGGCTCCCTTGTTATCAGTACAAAATTGCATGAAATATGACCCATAAAGTGCATATTATGTTTTTTTATGGAATCAGTTCTGTTCTTTTTCTCTGGAAAAGCATTTTAATTCATGGTAATTCTCTAGCAAAATACAATAAAAAAAAAAATCCAAAAGTTTAGGATTTTTTTATGGACAAATATAATATGCCATCAGAAAGAAATAAGCTAAGATATTAGCATATTTTATTTATTATTAACGTATTTATTACTAGGATTTTATATGGCACTATCAGATTAGAGAATATTTTACATTCAATCAGTCCCTGCCCCATTGGAGCTACATACTAAGGTCCCTAATACATACATACACACACAGGACCGGATTCACAACACCAATTTTTTTTTTTTACTTATGTGCCTACTTATCCGTTTATAGCTACTACGCACACATAGTAACTATTTTACGCTATCTACGTAGCGTTTCGTTACGTAGATTGTGTACATGTGGTCTTTAAAGTAACTAAATTCTACGTTATGCAAGTTTTAAAAATTGAAATGTTAAATGAATCATCATTTAGATTGTAAAACCATTTTTACTTAAAATACTAGATCAGCAATGCAGCTTATTGCAATCAGATATAATATCACAGTGTGTAGTAATCTTTTAAGGGATTTAATTTGATTATATATTTTTAAATAACCCATTTGAAACATACAAACAAGTATAGGATGCCGTGAGTCTACCTCACAGCCTCTACCTATACACATCCATTTGCATATTAATGCAACTTTTCTATATGTTCTATCCAGAGCTGAAACAGTTGCCCAAGACACCTGGATTTGGTCTTAAGGAAATTTTTTACGCAACTGAACCTGATCCAGACCCAGATGCAGATATGAGTATTCACAGTTTACGACTAAGTAGTTTCTCCACTACTGGGCATTTCAAAAGTTGCATCTCGTGATAGGATGCACACAGTGAGGGCAGCGGATTTGCACATAATCAGACATGTAATGCATTAACATGGAAAACTAACAAAGAAAAAGTGAATATACCTATTTATTATTTATTTTTATTACCATCTATTACAACAATATATCATTTTTTTTCAGTTAGTAAGAAAATGCTCTATACTGCTCAAAGAAATGTACTGTAGTCTGTGGAACGAAAGTTCCATTTTAGAAATACAGCAGTCTCTGTTTTTTTGGAACAGTGTGGTTGGTACCCCGCGCCTTAAAATTCTGTTAGTATGCAATGTGTATGTGTATACGAAATAAGTGATCATGCAAGGGAACGCTTTTAGTGTCAATTTATTTGCATTTAATCCACATGTGCCAAAGTGGAGAGAAAAGCCAAAATGGATGAAGATAAAATAAGGTTTAAATGAACAAAATGATCCAAATGATATCCAATAAAATGATTCAAATTTGAACAAATGAAAACAAATATAAAACAAATAAAAAAACAAACAAATGAAAAACAAATGAGAAATAACAATCTCCAGAAGGAGGGGTGACTGACAGCGTGTGTGATCCAACGCTGGAATGGCCAACCAGGGGTTAATGCTGAGTGCAGTTCTATGCACATCAATAGGATCGGTTCCACTGCGGGAGCTGCCCTTAAAACCCTGGGTCCCCAATGGGATGGAAGGGGCCAGTGATCCAATAGAGGATATAATACAGGTCCTGGTATTGCTGCAATAATAAAAGGCAGTAAACAGTCACGCAGACAGCCAATATGAAGTCCAGAAGATTACCTTAGACTTGCTTGCAAGTTGTCTGGTGCAGCGCTGTTCCTGCTGTCACTCTATGAGTGGTCTGGGTGAGCCTGGAGTGGTGCGTCTGCTTGTGGTTCAGGTTCTGAGGCGGCGTGCACACCGTCCCAGGTGCCCGACGGAGCTGGATGAAAAGGAAGGCTCTAACGTCGTGCTGATGATTAACTTTCACGTTCTATGACGCTTTTTCACAATCGCACCCTCCTCCTCCACGGTCCCGTGCTGCTGATTTGGAGATCTTCTAAGTGCAGGCGTGCTACCTACGCGTTTCGGTGTGCACACCAAGCACCGCAGACATTAATTCATACCCTGACGAAGCCCTTTATGGGCGAAACGCGTGGACATGGATGCTCCGGCAGAAGAGGGTATAGTATAAACTTGCACACCAAATAGATCTTTAAATGAAGCAAATGTTCATTAGTGATGGTTGTATGTCTTAATGGCAGCCCCAAGCCGATTATACTCCAGCTGGTTGATGGTCTGAGATCTGCGAACAGCAGTCAGTATTCTTTGCATTGATGAATGCTGGTAGTTTGCTTAGGAAGTTTGCCATTGCCGTTGTATTGTCCCAAGTCAACACTGCACTTCAAGATGGGAATAATCTACGCAGACAGCTGAACGCACATTTTATGCATCTGTCGGCACAAATGGCGGCACAGCAGCAGCAGCAGCAGAACATACCTGCTGCATCATCCACATCTTTGGAGGCCAGTGTCGAAAGTACACCGATTAGCTCTGCAGCACACACTCCAATCCCCCGGGGACCAAGGACCAGGGGTGGCCTAGGGCGGGCACATCCCACCACACCAACTAGGCAATCTTTAAGGAGAAAAAAATAAGGACATTATTGCACCATATAATGTGTTTGGAAACAATATTCTTGTTTGTTGGCTTTCCAAAATTAGGCAACCTTTCTTATTTAGGTGAAAAAGAATATACACCATTGTTTGTTTTTGGTGATTAAACCGTTATTCACTATGTTTATGTCTCCAGTATTTATGTTTTAAATATGATTACAGTCTACTATTTAAATACACTGCTTTCAAGAATAATAGCCTATCAAAAATTTAAACACTCAGGACATCGGCACTTAAACAACATATAGTAAAGTCTTTTTAAAAAACATACTTACAAGAAAATCTATTGATTATTGGGCTGTCCATATTTTGCCTCCCACCCACAGTAGAAAACACATCTCCTGATAGTAAAGGGGCTTCCTGCAGTGTGTCTTCAACTGCTATAATGTCTGGGGAAAATTGGTTAAGGGCGACATTATGCAGGAGACAACATACAAGCACAATCTCTGCCACCTTAGCGGAACTATAAAGCAACACGCCACCAGATTTATCATGGCACCTGAACCCAGATTTTAAAAAGCCAAAGGTACATTCTATCACTCCTCTAGTAGCAATATGTGCCTCATTATAATTGTGTTGCCCAGGAGTATGTGGATTCAGTAGTGGGGTCAGTAGCAGCCAGGAGCGACACCCATATCCTGAGTCCTCTATGAGAAAGGTAAAAAAAAAAAACATAAGTGCTTGCTCAAATTGTAAAACACACATGAGGGAAAAACATAATAACACTCACCCAGCAGCCATCCTTCAGGCATGTTACCAAGTTCAATCTTATCATACAAGGATGACTTCCTCAGAATATAGGAGTCTTGGCATGACCCAGGGTAGCCAGCATAAACACTCACTATTTTCATGTTAGCATCACAGACCACCTGAACATTGAGGGAATGATAGTAATGCCTGTTCATATTAGATATGAGCTCTCTGTTTAGGAGCTCTCAGCGGTATGTGAGTGCAATATATAGCACCCAGGACATTGAGAAATCCTGAGATACTATAGAATGCCAGCTTATGAGCTAGCCATTCTGACTCCTGGCTGGGTAAGCAAATAAATGTCCGCGCAAGTTTCTTTAGTACACTTAATACATGAGTCAAGTGACGGGAAAAACTTGACTGTGAAAGTTCCACCACTCCCCCAGTGACTGCCTGGAAAGACCCAGTCGCAATAAAGTGGAGGACACACATTCATTTCTGCATTCCAGACAATGCTTGGGAATGAGATGAACCCTCCTCACCTGGTCATAAATGCTCAGGAGGTTAGCACGGTTCAGCCTAAATACTTGCACAACCTCCTGGTCAGACAGGGAGTCCAGGTCCATACGCACATGAAACACACATGGGTGACTTATGATGTGCTGTGTGCGCAGAACCTGGGGCTGGTGATGTTCACGCTCCTCAGTCCTTTGTGTGGCTGCAACAAGGGCAGCCACACCACCATTCAAAGCCACTGACACATTGAACAAAAAAACCTCCCTCCTTATTCAAAGTTACAAAAGCAACATCTGATTGGGATTAAGGCCTGCCTTTTATAGGTCCCATAGGGATGCAGGCAATAAGAATGGTGTTTTTGGCAAAAACACCTCTAGGCCAGGGCGATTTAGAAAGCAGCGATTTAATGGCGATTAAGGAAACACGACCTTAGTGAATACAATGATTTTTACGTTCAACATTGAAAAAAGCGCCACAGTGATGTTAAGGACGGCAATTTCATAAAAGCAACAAATCACGGGAGTTTACCCTTAGTGAATACGGCGATGGTCTAATCGCCGTCAAACTCTCGCGATTTGTGGCGATTTGGAGTAAAGCAGTCAGAACTGACTGTGGGGCAGAGCAACCTATAGTCAAGATATAATACAGTATGTTGCTGTAGGAGTCTGATAGACAACAATACCATAATGGTTATAAGCAAGTTACAGTGTGATAAGTATTACAAATGATGGAAAAATAAAGGAAAAATAAATGATGAAAAAATTTAGCATGAGGAGGAACTGAATAGTCAGGACAGCATGAGAGTATTTCATGCAATAAAGCTCAGTGGTGGTAGAGACATTTTTGAAGATTTCAGCTGAAGACATGAAAGGGAGGAAATGGGAAACGCTGGCAAGGAATTTATAAGGTAATTGACATTAAGATTACATGATGTGAAGAAGAAAAATATAACCTTTAGTTTTCTACTACTTAACTAACTTAATATAGCAGTCTACGGCATAAACTTTATGCTATACGTACCAGTATTGCTAATAATGCTGTTAAACACTCATATTCATCGAAACTTTTTACATTTTTTAAGTTCATCTGTAGCTTAAGCATTGGATGTGAGAGTAAGCAAAAGAAGGATAATTAGTATAATTCACAAATTCCAAGGTACAGACCTCTTTCAACAATACTGTAGTAATAACACTGATGTATTTTTCTTATGACATGTACAAAATATATCATTCATTTTAAATATAATAAATAGTTGAGAACATTAATAAAATACAGCACAGCAAATGGCAACAATATTACACTATTTTTTCTCTGTATTTACAGTGAGCTGTAAAACACTAAATAAGAGTAAATTTGCTCTTGGACCATTTTTATTTTATTTTATGTTTAGTATAAGGAGGAATATTTGCTGCTATTCCACTTGGCAAACAAATACTGAACAGCTTTATTGTTAAGTTAAGCCTATACACGTCCCATCTAAACTCCTCGACAGAACATTTTTCATTTTCTTCTGCCTGCGATGTAACCTGGTTTTACCAAGGAGCAAAAGCATTTACTGGTATTTTTCACCATTTCTGAATAAGTCTGTAGTTATGCAGCTTTAAGCATAAAACAGAAGTAAAAACCCAGAATTGCTGCATATGTTTTGAACGAGAAATAGGTATTCATAAGTTCACATTGGACTAGGGTTGCAAAATTTCTGTTCATGGTTTCATGAAAGGCTACAAAATAAATCTGGATTTCATACATTCCATGACATTTGTGTCAAAAAGTTTTTGACATTTTTTTTTATTCATATTACCTTAAACTCCCTGGTGTCTTCCTCTTTGTCACCTCCTGACTTCTGTCAAAATTATGCCCTATAAAGTGACAAATAAGAAGCAAAGTAAAGACAGTGAAAAGTATTTACAATGTGTTAGAATTTATAACAATTAACCTAATTAAATTAACAATAATAATGACAATATGAGGCTCATCCACTGAGACACAATCTCATACAGTACATGCCTCTTGTGTATAAAACAAACACCAAGCTTTGCAAGAATATTACAATTGCATTAAGCTGCCAAAAGTGTTAAATGTTACAATAAACTTGCTCCTGATAATTGTCTGACCATCATGACACTTATTAATAAATCGGGACCAAAATTTAACAATTCAGTCATAGATTTAACTGCAAATAGTAAAGAACCTGATGATGCAGCTCCTTACCCGCTAAAAACATGGATTGACTTAAAAATATCTGCCACCTTAACATAAAATGAAATATGACATAATCTGAAATATGTGCTGTGAAAAGAAAACCCAGAGTCACTAAGACGCACCTCATTATTTTGTAACAAACTGAAACTTATTATCCAGGGACTAGATCCAGACTTACAAAACATAGGTGTTTTTCTGCTCTTTGATGTAGATCCAAACCTAAGCATGTAATCGTATTTACACTAGCCACTCACATAAAATCGCCTCATTGTATTTACTGAACATGCGCGCGGCAGATGTTACACTACATAACTCTGAACGTACGTACCATCCGCGTAATTATGAACGAAGGGGTGGGGTCTTCCATGCGACACCCGTAGTTATGCTTTGTAGGCATTTAAATTGTACAGTATGGGCCGGATTAGTCTGTTATGTGCGTGAATTCATTATGTACATCAGTACTTATGCTTTGAAAAGTTAAGGTAGGGTTTGGGAAGTGTAAAAAGGCCAAAGTACGTACAAGAGAGGGCAGTGCCTAGGGGAGTGCATTGAAATTACGCTAGCCTAAATAGGCTACGTGATGTAACGTACAGTAACTATCACTTAGGAGAGTAAAAAATGCCTGCATTTCATAAGACTTCCAGTGGATCAGGGAAGGTTGCGGGTGATGAGTATACAAAGTGGGAGGTGGGATGGATTTAAACTGCACAGTAAGGACAATTGAGATTTCAGAGCCATCCCCATTTTACAAGAGGAAAGCAAAATGGCCCCCCGTAAACCGCATGGGAGTAAGGATAATTAATGTATACACACTACACATGATATACCGCTAGCTCTACAATGCATTTATTTATTTATTTCCACTCTGTTCTTATAAGATTGTTTCATTGTTTGATCAGTAAAATTGTGAGGCTTAAAAGATCCAATTAAATAATGCAATCCATTTGGACAAGATAAAGTATGATCATTGCAGCGTACACAATATCATTACAAACATTCATTTATCATTTGTATGGAATAATGATCGGCTGAAAAAGCTGTAGTGTGTATCCAGCTTTATACCAAATGAAATCCTCCATCATTTCCCTTATCAAAAAAACAGCTCTGCCTCTATATAAATCATAACTCACCCTCAGCATCTGGAGCCTCACGCTGGTCACATTCCAGATGAAACCTTTCCAACAGAGCCACCAATAACATGCCACAGCATTCAATCCAATGATAACAAATACCTATGTATTGCTAATATTGGCAATATTCCCAATTAATAAAACAATGGCCTACAACCTAAACCAAAAGTGGTCTTATATTACCTATATAGGAAGAAGCAAACATAAAAATAAGTCAAAACATATTGCAAGATTTAAAAATAAACAACATGGGCCAGATCCAGAGCTACGTTTCCATTATGTTTTCTAGCGTAGCGTATTTACTATGCACTCCCCTTGGCACTTCCCTCGGCCGTACGTAGTTTAACCGTGTTACGCTTTCCAAATCCTACCTTAACTTTTCCAAACGTATCTCCTGACGGCCGTAATGGCTGCATGTACTTACACTGCTAAGCACGCCCATACTGTACGATTTAAATGCCTCACCCTGCCTCCGAAGCGTAATTATAGTTGTTGTATGGCTCACCTGCCCCTTCGTTCGTAGTTGCGCGGTTGATAGTAGTCTGGTACGAATGTTCAGCATCACATGTCATAACATCTGCCGTGCACATACATGCAAAATAGCGTAAATACTCTAGCGTACTTAGTTCTGGATCTACCCTCCGTATTATCATAATATTATCAGCTGTGGCAGAATAAAATTGAGAAAAAGAAAAGACAGACACCAGTGACTAAGAGCAGGGGTGAAAAAGCACAAAGCTTCCAAATAGACTGGAGTGTCAAACTGATTCAGTCATAATGGGCCGTATTCACAGATACGTTTTTGAGTGGGATTGCGTGCGTATTTTTAGGAGCTGATTAACTGCACATGCATAGTAACTTTTTCCATGCAAATTACATAGTATTTACACACATAAGTACTTTAGGCACGGACTTGTGAATTCCTCTTAGCGACATATACGTACAAAGTGGCGTGGTTGTTTTCCGTACGTTACGTGAAAGTGGGCGGGGGGAGGCATTAAAATGGACTATTGAGGGCACGGTTAGTAAGATATACACATATGGATTTAACACACATAGGGTTAAGGATTACCTATTGAGGCGTAAGTCACCGAAAAGATGGTCGTGTTAGGGGAGTGTCATGGGTAAAAACGCACACGTAGTAAACACGCATCTGTGAATCCAGTCCAATGAGATGTTGAGGAAAGGCTGAAAGTAAAAGCCCTCTGTGTCTCTTAGGAGCCAGGACAGCTACAGAGTATCTAGTCCACTGGAGAGAATAGGGTTGGCCTAAAGCTCTATGATTTCTTATCTATCTGCAGCTCATAGTTTAGAATTGCCAACCTCCAAGGTTCTGAATGACAACCCCAATTTGACCGTGACCATGGCACAAAATCCCTCAGAGAAAGACCAGGGCCCATATTCAGAGTACCGGACGTATAACATATACGTCAGGTGTTTAGCGATTTTTACTACAGCGCATGCATAGTCATTTTTTTATGTAATCTATGTATCTTTTTCTTATATAGATTGTGTAAGTGCGGTCTGAAAGAAGTACCTACTGAAATCTTCCAAACATGACTTAAAACAGATACATTGTCAGAGAACTACCTTCAAAATAAACATTATACGGAGTCTTTCACACAGTTTGCCAAAATGAACTGAGAAAAACAATGCCATTAATTATTGGTACAAGATATCAGCCAGCGACCTCCATCTGATCAATCTTACCTTTTTCATACCTTTCGGAGAACGCTATCTATAGAATCTATAGCATTTATGGCTAGTCACCCTGCATCTTTGGAAAAATAAGCTCACAAAATCAACCTGCAAATTCTACACCACCATACAAAGACAAAAGTAAAAGTTGTGAATAGAAAGGAAAATGTCATAACCAATAAATGGTCCTTCCCTTATTGCTCAAATTACATTCTCAACAAAGGGATATTAGTAGGCTGTTGTGTGTCAGACAAAACTACTTGTCACATCCAATTCCCCCGGATGAAAATTGAACTACCAGTCAAAGACGCTTCATCAGAGACAGCAGCTCTTGTCTTACCTGACCTATATTCACACTATGTAAAATCAAGAATGGCTTAATGATGACCGTGTAATGATGACCGCTCACACGAAGAATAAAACTTGAACCAATCCATCTGGTAACGCTTTAAAGTAGTTGTGGCTAATAAGCAACCATGCCAACTCGACCGTTTGATAAACATAAAAAGGACAAGAAGTACCCTATGCATCTACCAAATGCACATGTTGTCTAAACCTTTCCTACTAAAATCTGGATAACGCATCTGCAAGTGTGGTATGTAGTCTGGGTAGGTTTTGGGTCCCAAACATGTTTTTCAGCTCCAGACATCTTATCTCATTTTAATAAGCATACTACTGGGGATGAAAAGGGATTTTCTTGATTTAAACAAAAGGAGATGGCTAAATCTGTATTCCATTGAAGCATTACAGGAACAGATACCAGATCTACAGATCCTTTCTGACCTCCATTGACAAACATACATAGAAATAAGGTTTTATAAGCCCAGCTGAAGCTCTCTGTAATTTTCTGCAAAAAAAAACAAAAACAAAAAAAACCTTTACCAATAGGTTTAACACTACAGGTAAAGTCAGGGCCGCCACAAGGAGAGTGGCCAATCAAGACTATTGTCCCGGGCCTGGAGCTGATGGAGGCATGCCAATACTTACCTAGCTCTGCAGCAGCTGCTCAGAGCTGCTCAGTAGCGGGCCAATGCACATGGAAGCGCTTCCCTGTGCACTGGCCTGCTGTTAAAGCAGGACCGCGGCACTCCGTCCCTATGTGATGTCATCAATGATGTCACATGGGACGGGGCCCCGCGACTGTGTCCTGGGCCCTACATTTTCTGATGGCAGCCCTGGGTAATGTTCAGGGAAAGTGGTTTGAATGGAGCCTGTAACCATCTCACCACAAAGTTGCCCGCCACAGCCGATAGCCAGAAAAATTGTCCAAGTAATATGTCAAGCTGCCATAATCTTTGGAGAAAGGTACTAAAAGCTTTGAAAACAAAATTGGGACGCACATGTCTATATGAAAGGCACCATTCCAAGTGAAGCCCATACATGAAAAAGCATTACGATGCGTTGCTATGGGCAACATCTCCACTTTCCAGCAGATTAGTAAATCTACTAATTAGTAAATGAGTAAATCTGGCCCCTGGAGTCCTCACGAAGGAGGGGATTACAATAATAATAATAATAATAATAATAATAATAATAATAATAATAAAAAATCATTAACTATCTCTGACTCACTTATTCCTATTCTGTTTGCTTTTAATTCCTATAGTGGAACAGTTAAGAAGTTTATCAATTATAAAGAAAGCAACAAACTAAGATGAACTATGGTAATTTTTTTCAGTGTTCACTAACTTTCTATTCACTTTTCATGACATGAATTGTTTTTGTCAGACAAAATTGTTAGTACTTGACTTGCCTTCTGGCAAGTAACTGTCGACTAAAACAATATGCTATAATGAATAAAATGAGATCCGTAAAACAAACCATCACAAGAAATTTTTTAGAAACATACTTGTACATTCATTATATTCCCAGTCAAGTTATTAAAATGGAAGATTTCTCATAAGGGCAGGTTCACATACATACAAACACATATACACAGACAGTAGTAATAGTTATCTGTCATAAATGTCTTCTTCTATGTTTGATGATTGTGGCCCTGATCCAGACTTAGGTACGACAGGGAACTTACGCAAGTCATTTGCGTAAGTCCCCTGTCATGGAACGTCTGCGCATGTGCGTGCCAGATGTTTTGTGTGCGTACTTAGAGTTGTACAAAACTTAGTTACTTACGACAGTAAGTACACACAAGAGACAGACACTTCATTTACGATGGTGGTATTCCCGCAATACAGGCAGGGATAGCCATGTAAATTAGGGGTCAGGGGCATTACAACTTGTCGTAAAACTTTAATGTAGGAATATGGTCAATGATGTGTCCAAATTTACTATTGTCAGCGGGGAATGCAGGGAGCATGCACTCCCCGCTATGTGCACGTGCCTACCCACGTACCTACTCCCCGCTAAGTGCTCGTACTTACGTAAAGCGTGCAGGGGTCTGGATCTGGGCCAAAATGTTTACTCTCTCAAGGATCATTATATGTTTTAATAACACACGCATTTTGGCAATGTATAAAATACCAAGGGAACCTGAGGCTTCAGTAAAGTTAAAGGAGGTTAAAACCAAAGCTGTGGGCAACAAAGGGTGTTTATGAGCCTTTCTCTTCCTTTCACAAACAAATCTTCAGTCATTCATTTGTTATCAAGATTACTGTGCTTCTTACAACCTTGCCTAGGATACAGTCTCTGTAATGGAAATGCTATTTCCGAAATACAGACAGACGGAAGCTTATTCTGTATTTTGAAAATAGCACTAATTAGAAGATTTTATTAATTAATGGGTAAGTATGCTCAATTTATTTTTTTGCATACTTACCCATTCATTATTTTTGAAACCCGGCACCTACCGCAGACGCGCCACGAGAAGGGAGTCTTTGGGTTAGGCTACAGTGAAGGGAGTCTTAGGGCCTGATGCAGAGCTTTGTCACTGTATACCTATTTGGACTTTGTTACTTTGTACGTGTATTCTTCTTTGGTTTCTATTACCTTGTACCTGCATACCTAGATGGATCTTGTTACTTTGTCCCTGTTTACCTGTTTGGACTCTGTTACCTTTTACTTGAATTCCTGCTTGGATCTTATTACCTTGTACCTGTACACCTATCTGGATCTCATTACCTTGTCCCTGTATACCTATTTGGACCCCTGTAACCTTGTATGTGTATACCTGCCTTGCACCAATAATCTGAGTCTTTGTTTTCCTGCATTCTGTGTGTGTGTGTGTGTTCCCTGTGAAGCTTTGTATCTGAATACAGTGCCCTTGTCTCATCTGTCAGCCTTGTTCTCTGCTTTTTCCAGGCCATCTATCCTTGTCCGTCATTATGTGTGACTCTCAAACCATTGTTGCTACTCTGGGATGGATGGATAGATGGATAGATAGTCTAAAATTACACTACAGACAAACACTATTAAATGCATATAGCGATGAGCGTGCGCATTACGCTTACGGTCGCCGTACTAGCGACGGCGGCCGTAGCTCTGGATCAGGCCCTTAGAGTCAGGATACAATGAAGGGGAGTCTTAGGGTTAGACTATGGGCAGGGGGGTCTTAGGGCCAGATTTACTAAGATGTGGGATTGGAAAGGTGGAGATGTTGCCCAAAGCAACCTACCAGATTCTAGCTGACATTCTCTTGTATGTAATAGTTAAATGAGATCTAGAATCTGATTGGATAATATGGGCAACATCTCCACTAAATATGGCCCTTAGAGTCAGACTGTTGGGAAGTAAGTCTTAGGGTCAGGCTACAGGGAATGGAGTTTTAGATTCCGGCTGCAGGGATAAGAGGGTTAGGGTCAGACTGTGAGGAGGAAAAGATTAGGGTTAGGGTAATGGAAGGGGAGGGCTATCGCCGCTGCTATTTCCTCATGATCGATTGCTTCTCCTCGCAAAGGCAGAAGCAACTGATTTTAGAGCCAGTTTGAAACTGGCTGGTAGAAAACGGCCCTTTTCATAAAGAGCCATTCTGTCCGCTGACCCACACCCCCTTACTTAACTCCTATTCTCACTACTCCAGTTTATTCTCAGTTTAAACTCCTTACTCAACAACCTCATCTACTCTATACTCAACCACACCCTCTTTATTATGCCATTTGGATACATCTTCACTACCTTACTCTCTACCTCTTTAGTTTTAAGACTTCTCCAGTGATGTCCTATCCCCTCCCTAACCATCAAACAAGCTCTGAAAGCACAGTGTTTCATTCAAATATACTATGCCTATTCCCTATACTTATTCACTACAACTGTATAACCTATATCAGCTTCTCTATAATGTATACAAGTCTTTAAGCAGCAACCATTTCATTTGTGTCATCTTCTTTCAGTTTTACCACCAGCTCACTTGTGTGTATTTTTTAATCAATTGCCTTTGTTTCACTCCACTCAGATATCCTGGTGCAGGCTTTGTATAACTTATGTTACTGAGATAGCTCCAGCCTACTTTTCACCTCATTGGACTTGATTCACACTTAAGAAGCTTCTTAAAATAAGAACTTAAAGTCACTCCTGGGCTAAACCATGTTGATTGCAGGTTGAGTCAAGTTAATTGTACTCTTTGCATGCAGGAATACATCTTTGAATTGCTTACTGAAAACAGATACTGACCAGCTTTACTATTACACTGTTATTTAGACTTGGGCTGGGAAATATCACCTCTCAACACTAGTACTGTTTGCAACAGATGAAATATGACTCCCCTGCAATCAACATGGTTTAGATCAGGAGTGACTTTAAGTTCTTATTTTAAGAAGCTTCTTAAGTGTGAATCAGGTCAATTGTTACTGATTTTTCTTGTGATATTGAGCTATATTGATTTCTTTTGTCCTATTAAGCCATGTTAAGTCATTGTCCTGTTGTGCAATATTGTGTTAGTGTCATGTATTGCAGTAATGAACTGGCCATGTTGGGAGTGAAAATCTGGTGTCTAGAGTGGTGTACATGTGCCAGCCAGCGTTTCGAACTCAGTCCTGTGTGGTAGAAAATTTAACTGACTTAGCAGGCTTTCCCTCCTCTTGTCAAAAGTATGCAATGTGGGTGGCTGAGTGGAGTAGATTTATATTTTACAGTGTGGCCGTGATTTAATACTTCTATGCGGATCAGTGTAACTGAGAAAAAGTCGACACAAGAGAGGCGACCAGACCTTTCGGATTGCGCACAGAGGTTTGAATCCATTCCAATGTCATTATCCTGTTGTGATGTAATACATTTCTATATGGTACTGCTTACCATCCCTTTGTAAAGTCGAATAATAATCATCATCATCATCACCACCATCAGCAGCATCCTGTCATTTTTAATAAACTGACAACTAAACTAACAAACTTTTAGTTACATTTTACAAATCCTCCTCTAAATACTACGTACATCAATCATTTTAGTGTTCACATAAACAAAATTCTGTATTAAACTATCCATGTGTGATGCATGACACTTATACCACGCCACCCACCTGCAACTAAGTAATAACGAGACAGAGGGCCGTATTCAGAGAACCGTTTTCACGGCGAGATGTGTGCGTATTTTTAGATACGTTTCAACTGCGCATTGCGTAGTAACTTTTTTTTACGTAGTATAAGTAGACTATGCGTGCGTAAGTGACTCACGGACGGACTTGTTGAGCGCACTTGGGTAAATACGTCTGGATATGCAACACAAAAATACACACTTTAAAATTTAAATAATAATGGGCAGGGGAAAGCATTTAAATGAAAATATGTGGGCGCGACTAACACGAATCGCACATACGGAGCAACATACGCACGCAACTGTTCACGGAAAGTTACAAGTGGTCTTTGGAGGGGTTTGGCCTACACTGGTCGAATGTATAATTGCGTTCCTTCATGGAAACGGTTCTCTGAATATGGCCCAGAGACCATAACTGTGGAACTAAATCAATTTATTAAATTCTTAAATAAATTTTACTGATATCTAAATTTGGGTTCTTCTAATAATCGATTGGTGCAAAAGAAAGCAGGTTACATCAAGTTTCATGCATGAACAATAACATCAATAACCAAAAAACATAACAAATGTGATCCCCACCAGGGGCGCATACTTCCAAATAAACTGGCACTACACCGACATTATGGTGCGAGGACAAAGGCGCCCACTCAAACCAACCTGTAAGAAAGCCGGCATGATTCAACGGCAGCGACTCAACCTGGCCAAATTCAACAGCTGAGTCAAAACAGCAAACAAGTGCCTTAAACAAATAATTAAAAAAGTATGCTAACAAACATACAAACTCTCTAAGATACGAACCTGCTTTCCGCCAAACACAAGGAAATAAACTTCAAAGTTATAAAGGGAGGGACCGGGAGGGGAAATTCAGAATTGAAAGAGGCAGACTGCAAGGGGGAGCTGCTGTAAAACTGCCCTGATAACAACTCCTCCCACCAAAATGCCAGCCAATGAATAGATAGGAGGCGAGTGACAAGGGAAGGCAGTTTATCTGGTACTCCTGTTAAATTCTTAACGCTCCGTTTCCTTAAACTTCCCATGTGTGATGCATGACATTCATACCTCGCCACCCACCTTCAGTAATAGCGAGACAGAGACCATAACTGTGGGACTAAATCAATTTATTAAATATTTAAAGACATTTATTAACTGATATCAATAGCTGAGTCAAAAAGACAACTAAGTGCCCTAAATAAATAATTAAGAAGTATGCTAACAAGATAAACTCTCCAAGATAAAACCTGCTTTCTGCCACCATCAACCTAACACCTTCTACATCCCCCCAAAATCTCCACTATAAATAAGTTCCATACCTGCTTTAGAAAGGTGAATACCAATAGAATGGAAAAGGTGACCCTATTCTAGCCATAGAGAGGGGTGAGGAGCTACCGGGCCGCCATGTTTAGACAAAAAGACCTGCACCGTCCTGTTAATCTTATGGCATATGCTATCCTCTGCTAGACAATTAGGGGAATGTTTTCAGAACATGCGGGCAACTATGTCGAAATGATATCTGTTCACCACTGCCTAGCAAGCAATAAATTCTTCTTAATGGCCCATGTGAGATTTATAGCCTTGACATGCCCAATATCATTACCACCTAGATGAACAACAACAACAATGTTGGGACGCAGGCTGATCAACATATCTTTATCCAAAAGAACCAAAAATGAAGACACAACATACCCACAACATACCCCGCTCACCCTTCCAAGGTCGCCTAGTCATGAATTGTGCCACCAGGGTCACCAGGCAAAAGGAAGGCAAACTGCAGCTAAGCAAATTTATCCAGAGTAAAACCAAGGGGTTGGGGGTTGGGTGTGTAGTGCACTGGTGGTATATATATGATATAAAATCTCTAAAAGGATCAATACATAAATAAAAAAAATACTGAAATGTGAAAACCAATACTGAAAGAACAAATTTTAAAAGAAAGTACAGTAGGTGTATGGGACACCTGTGTACTAATTAATACCAATAAACCAATACTAAAAACAGCTCTAAAACTGCCCAACCATGAATCACGGCATCAACAACACAGTTGAGTTATGCTCAGTGTATCTGTAAACAGTGCCAGTAATTAATTACAATGGGCTGGATCCAGACTTAAGTGCTTTAAATTATTATTTAAATTAGTTAATCCTGGGCTAAACCATGTTGCTTAAAGGGGGAGTCAAGTTAATTGTATTCTTTGCATGCAGGGATATATCTTTAAATTGCTTAATGCACACAGATACTGACCAGCTTTACTATCACACTGTTATTCAGACTTGGGATAGGAAACATCACCTCTCAACTCTAATATTGTTTGTAACAGATGAAATATGACTCCCTTGCAATCAACATGGTTTAGCCCAGGATTAACTAATTTCAAGCACTTACATAAGTCTGGATCCAGCCCAATATCACACACAAATTTTTGTAAAGTCACTCAGATGCAATTCATAAAACAATGTATATAAAATAAACTGATTAATAACTCAATTAATCATGGAATACAATAAAGTGCTACAAGTGCAATCACAAAAAAGGGGGGCAATAGATTATATTAATCTCAACATACTAAAGGGTATTGAATATCAATCTCAATAGAATAAAAAAAATCAATTTCACCATAAAATACAATACAAAGTGCTCCAAGTGTAAACACATGAGAAAGTGACAATAGGTAAGTGTAGCTCTTGCACACATAAAACATATATAAATATAGATATGCAAGAGAATTATTTTAGAAAAAAGTAAAAAAAAAAACTTTGTAGAAAAAAATCATATAATATAAAGAGGTATTAGTTCATTGAAGATTTAAAAAAAAAAAAATATGTGCATGAAGTGAAAAACTAAATAAATGAATGAGCAAATGCAGTCTCGCTGTTTATTCTAATTTTCAGTGTAGTCTACCAGGTCCAAAGGATCAATATGTAGTCCAAGTCCTAGGTTCTTAAATTGGCTGGAAATGATTTCAAATATGCTTTTTCACTGGTGTATGTAAGCTTCTTATTCCCTGACAGACCGGAGAGGAAAGAGCAGGGTCCACTCAGCTGGTAATAGTCCCTCGTGTCTGTATGTGTCCATGTATCATCATACAAAGAAAGGGAGAGTGGAATAATCAATAAAACTGTGCTTTATTACAAAAATAAGTGGTGAGCAGCAAATATATATATAAAATAGTAAAAGAACATACATAACTATTGCAAATCTTCGGTTAACTGCATATTATCTTAAGAACAACATTTAGAGATAAGGCATAAATATATCTAATGAGGCTCAATTAAGAGATAGGAAGCACAAATAAATGCAGAACCTCTTGGAGATTCGAATTATCCGAATTATCAGGGGATTCCCGAAAGGCTGACCATGCCACCCTTGCCGCGTTGTACCTACGGAGCAAATGATTGCAAAGCCAGGCCCTCTATTCCCATCCAACCACCTGCCAAATAGATAAGCGACTCTGAGTACCCAGAAAGCTCACCTCAAGGGAGAGCTTGTGGAAACAAGGCCAATTGAATCATGATAGTGCTTTTGCCAGATCATTATCGAAACCCAGAACGTGCTCTGACCTAAAGTTGAAGCCCAGGATTAGATTTCTCAGGAGCCGAAAGACTGGAAAGGGAGGGACACACACTCTGTCAATTGATGGCCTGTACGACACCTGTGTTGTCACATAGAAAAATAATTTTCCAGTTCTGGAACCGGTCTGCTTAGAGCTCGACCGTCACCACAATCGGAAAGAGTTCAAGAAGAACCAAATTCCGCATAAAGCCGAGCTGATGCCAAACCAAGAGCCATAAGGCCTGCGGAAGAAAAGGGAATCACACGGCATGTGAAGTGGGGGGAGTCTATCAGGCAAAGGAGCTGCTTAAGAGTAATGACTCTGGAATTTCTGACAGCACTGCTGCGGTTGTGTAACTGAAAGACTTTCTCACTTGGCAAACGACAAAGAATGGCCTCTGTGTCTATCTCTATGGTGATATATGACAGCTTGGTGGCCAGGCCCTCAGACTTGTTATGGGCAATAGGAACCCAAACATGGTAGAAAGGGCCTTGACTGAAAACAGTAAAGCAGGGCCGGGGACCTATAAGCAGAAAATTGTCCAGATAATGGGCCACCCTAGGGTGTCCAATCCCGGCTGTTATGCACCAATGTAAAAACCCGTTAAAGGTCTTAAAGAAAGCGCTGGAGACAGAACACTTCATTGGCATATATTTGTCAATGTAGAATTGATTCCTGACTTTTAAACTCATGAATCTAAACAAATAGGGAGGAAGGGGCATAATCAATTTTTTTCCATAAGGGCAACAATTCCAAAGCTGTTCACTAGAGACTGGGCCTGATCAAAGGCGCCTATGGGAGAGACGGTCAGCTCCAGCAGGGGAGCATTCTCAAAGGGTTCGGACATGCAACCAAGGCACAACTCTTTATCAATTTTTTCTTTTAACACATGGGTTAAAGTAACTGCTGACTGCAAGTACTGTGGGTGCAGTGAAGACATTGCCCCCACAATGGGGAGGCAGAAACCCTCGAGAAAGCCATGCTGCAGAAATTATGCCTTTTCCCTATCTGGGTATCAGGCGAGCCATCTGGCAATCAAGTTTGCCAACTTTGATTGGCAATGGGGCCAAGCTTAGTGCAGGATACTGCAAATTGCTGGTTGGTACTGAAAGGGGTGGTAGGTTTAGAGCAATTGTTGGCGGGGTGGTTACCACTGCAACAAAGACAGACGTACCTATAATTTCAGCGGTTGCCTTTGATACACCCGCTGTTGTTAAAATTGGAACATTTACCATTTGCGGGAGAAGGGGCTCCTTCACGCTCCCTAACCTGAAACCACTTGTGGTGATCCAACACATGGTTCCTGGGTAGTGTAGGTAAATTCCAGTCAGAGCTCTACATTTTTAATGCCAAATGATATGCTGGGCAACCCACTATGTTTAAGCCTGAACTGCTCATTGTATTTGCATCAAGCAGGGCCCTTCGTTTGAACTTGTATATCGTGATCGAGCTTCTGGTGGCGCAGCATGTCCTTGTATTCATATAGGTGGGTCTCAAGGTAGCAGTCCATAAAGGTGCACCAGGAGTACTGTACAGCCAGTCTTCTATAATGCTCTTTACCTAGACCCCCCTTTCTTGCACATCACAGTTAAGGCTTTCTTGCTATCTGTGGTCAGGGTGAAAAAGGAGCATGACAATGAGTGTGAATCAGAATGGCTAGATCTAAAGACCATGGGCCTGATCCAGAGCTACGAAATTGTCCGATTTCGAGCGAGCGTACGACCGTTTTTTGCGTATTTTCGTACGAAATTTCGCACTGCGCATGCCCAGTATGACAGCAGTTTCGGTCGGCTGGACGACATGAGCGTATAGCGGTCGTATGGTGTGCGTATTTTTCGCTCGAGGGGCGTGCGTTCAGTACGACGGTCGCCTGGGCGCTCGTTTTACTACAGGGAGGCGGGGATAGCCATTTAAATTGTACAGTATGGGCGTGCTAAGCCCGTACGCTCAGCGTATTATGTGCAAAAATTCGTACGGCCGACGGTAGTACCCAGTGTAGGGTATAGCCGTCGTAAGCAGGTACTTTACTATGGGAGTGTTAGGGGCGTGCATGTTTATTCGCACGGTCGAACGTACGCATTCGCCCGCCGTGCGAAATTTCGTAGCTCTGGATCAGGCCCCATATGCGTATGGCACGGGGATGGTGACTGTGAACAGGAAGGAGCATGGCAGCATGAGTGACAACTGTGCATCTGATAGTCGTGGTGTGACAATCGCATAGATAAAATGGCATTGGTGGGGGGACTGGGTGCTGGCCAATAAGGTGACTGACCTGTGCCCCCATATCCAAAATGAGGACTTTGTGCACAGCCACTGGCATTTCCCTGCTGGGATGTGTGGGGTGGGGGGCCCAGGGATGCCGAACTTCCCAGGATATGAATCCCAGTGTTGCCCCATTGAATCTGGAGGGGGGGAGGGTCTGTATAGACCTCATCCTCCACTCTCCTGTCAGAATAAAAGACCCTCTCTCCCTATCCCCTGCGCTCTTCTGGGGGGCCAGTAGGAGGGAAGAAGTGTGCATGCTATGGTGCATGTTGCCAATTAATGGAGCCATCCCTGAAGTGGGACCACTAGGGAAGCAGAGGCAACCATCACCTCTGGTAAATAACAGAGCGCTGCCTCCGGCGCTGGACGTGATATAAACATCTCACCCATGTGAACCAGAAGTCCCCCGGGCAGGACCGGACGTTCGGCCCAGGTATCCACGAGGAGCAGAAGGCCCCATCGATGAGTGTGCTCTGGCAGAAGAGACTGCGAAAGCGAGAGAGGTGAGAAAGCCTAGAACTCAGTCCTGCCATAAGGGCTGGGTCTACCACATGGGAGGTGAACACCCTCCTGGTGGGGGGTGTCTGTAATGAAGGCTGGTGATGCGTCCCTTAGCCTGGCTGGATGCTGGATCTGGTGCCTGGGGCAACTAGCCATGGTTAGCTGCACAAAGGGGGATGTGGAGGTGAAAGGGTTGGAGCTGTGCAGTGATGCAATAACGGACAGGAGGAATATAGGAACAGACAAAGGTTAGAGGAGAGGAGAATATAGAGAAAGAAATAAGATAGAGAGTGAAAAGAGTAAGGAAGGTGATGAAAGACTGAAAAAACAATGGATAGAATGCAAAATACTGTTTTAATCCAACAACAGCACTTATCCTTGCAGCCTTCACAGCAAAAATTCAGAATTGAAAGAAGCAGACTGCAAGGTGGGGCTACCTTAATAACTTGCCCTTAGCACAACTCCTCCCACCAAAGGCCAGCCAATGAATAGACAGGAGGTGAGTGACAAGGTATGGTGCCATGCACACAAGGGAGTTTATCTGGTACTCCTGTTAAATTCTTAACCTTCCATTTCCTAAAATCTAGCAATAATAAGATTTTTTTTTTTGTACAGTACCATGTACAAGATCAAGAAAAAATTGAGTGTTAAAAGTAGAAAATGTATATAAATAGCGAATCCCTCTTAACATTATTGTCAAAACTCAGTTGTAATTTTCTATCTAGTTTATTATTATGTATGTAATTATGCACAGGCATCATCAAACCCCAGTCCAGTGAAGGACCCATGACTTACTTGAATATATCTTTAAATGTATGTATAATGTTTACTTCTGTCACTCTTTCATCCAATACAGCTAATGTATTATTATTATTATTATTATTATTATTATTATTTTTATTATTATTATTAATAAAAGTTTTTTTATTCTTTATTCTTCTATTTTTTATCAAAAAAATGTAGATAAATCCTTGATACTTATTTCAGTGCTGAAATGTGTTAAATATTTTCCATCATCACTTCCGTTTCTAATATACTATTAGTGGATCAGACAGTTATGAACTTGTGGTGCAGTTCCTGCTG
>WWET01001246.1:229310-242041 GCA_011038615.1 Limnodynastes dumerilii
GGTGGGGGGGGGGTTGGTTTCCCAGAAACACCCCAGATTTAAAAAATAATATTGAAATTTCGAAAAAGACGTGGCTTTTCAGGTGCCACAAAAGGGGCATGGCCTATCGGCCATGTGGGGCTGACTGTCATGGAGGAAGATGATCTTGGCCTGCACTGCAATAGGAGCTTATTTCTTCCATTTTCGGGCTCCAAAATGTTGGGAGATATGCTAATATATCCCACATGTATTACACATATTGGAAACCCTCCTTTCAAAATCCTGCGTTTGCCACTGGGTTAGGGTAAGAATTAGGGAAAGGAGTGGGGGAGTTTTTCAGTGCTCCGTGGATCAATTGCAATGCCTCCTCAAGGCAAATGCAATCGAAATCTTAGCCAGTTCACTTTCGAAATTGGACCGTTCTAACCAGAGACCCAAATTCCATGGATCAGAATATATTTCTCTATTCAGCAAATGCACAAATGCACACCCAAACTGAACACAACCCAGCCTATCCATATTTATGAAAACAGACGCTTCTGAAACTCTCTTGCAAGGGAGCCATGCCGCACTTGTATGTGTGTGTGTTTTGGGGGGGGAGGGGGGTCTGGGTGTTGCAATGTAGAGTATAGGCGTGACAGAGGACTGCTTACGTCTGAACCACAGCCAATTTATGTTCACAAATGTGAGAAAACTTAGGGTAGTGTATGGGTATCAGAAGTCCATTGGTGTAAAGGAAGTGGTAGTGCAGCGATCACATGACTTCTTGCATTCGCAGTCCTGCAATAACAGATGCCCAGGCATCTAATAATGCAATTGCATTAAAATGGCTTCTGTGGATATGGTTCAATTATCACAATCTAAAATCATTTTGTTTCATGTCATTTGTTGATATGGGTAAAAAATGAATCATTCTCTTAAAACTCCTGTTCAGTTTTATGTTAGTAGGAATTTGTTTTCACAATATCTGTGTATATTGATGTATGAATACAATCTATTAGAATATATCAGTTCTACCTTTAACCAGATCTGTGATTTTTAGCAATGGATATGTGTTCCATGTAGCAATGCATTGATGTTCTCCCTGATACTGTTATGCAAAACATTACTACTCCCAGAAGCTTTGGCTATATTTGGTTGCTATAAACTGGAATAGTGTTAGATATACCAGCCGTGCATTTCATGAATAAAATATCTCTGATGGCATTGATTTTGTATTTTTGTATTTCATTTTATGTTGAACTCTGTATGCATTTTATTCTAATTTCACACTGATGCCATTGAAATACAATTGATATGATGACTGTTTCTCATTTTAGGCACTAGGTTCAAATTCCCATGTAACTTTAATTGAATTTAACAATGTCAGCACCATCAATCACGTTTGTTTTTATTTCTAACTCATGTTTAAACAAACATAGACTGCAGAAGAATAGCATTTTCTGAGAAATGGTACATTTTAAGCTTCAGCATTACCTTTCACTGTGGAACTAGAGTTTTCATTTACATCTATATTATTGTATTACACATATTTATTTATTTGCTATATATAGTTTCATAATACTAGACTAAAGTATGTTTCTGTGCTGAACAGTAACAAACCCAATACCAACATACGATTCCAAATAATATAGACCAGGGGTTCTCAAACTTTTTTGGGGGGAGTACCGGTTACCCACTATAGAATCAGGTCGAGCACCATTACACATATATATATATAAATTTTTCACTATTCTTATTTCATTCAGCCCCCAAAATATTTTAGTATATATGTTCTCTGTACCTGGTATGGCTGCTACCTCCTTATAAGCTTATCCAGTCACCAGGGGTACAACCAAAGAGTAGTCCAAGTAGGGCCGCCATCAGAAATAGTGGGGCCTGGAACACATCCCCATCATCAGTGACATCACATAGGGCGCAGGGCGCTGTGGACCAGCATTAAACTTAGGCGGAAGTTATTCCCTGTGCATTGACCAGAACAAAAGGTGAGCATCATGGGCTCCATCAGCTCCAATAGCCTCAGCTGTTCCCCCTTCTGATGTCAGCCCTGAGTCCAATTACCACTAATGGTTCTAGTACCACTGGTTGAGAACCTCTGACTTAGACCAATATACAGTGAACAACATTTAACAAAATTGAGTACTTAAAAGCATGTCAAAAGGTAATAAAAACCTAGGAATTTGTAAATACTCTAGTCTGGCACTGCTAACATACAAGTCACAAAATACAGTTCTTTCACCTGACACTTAAGTACTCTGAGATGTTAGAACAGTGTTTTCCAACATCGGTCCTCAGGGACCCCTAACAGTGCATTATTTCCAGGTCTCACTGCTGGAGCACAGGTGTGTTCATTACTAACTGACACATTGTAAAAGATCCACAGGTGCTGCTCATTATATCACTTGTGATTCTTTAAGGAAACCTAGAAAATATGGACTGTTAGTGGTCCCTGAGGACCGAGGTTGGGAAACACTGAAATTAGATTTAAGCTGGCCATACACTGGAATGATTATCGGCCTGATTATCATGTTAGTGGACAGGATTAATTTTTAAAATGCCAAATATTTATAATTCATAAATATTTATAAATGATCATATAAATGTTCCATCTCTGCAAATTTTTAAACACACCAGAAACGCTCTGGTATGATTATTTGGTCTTTTAGCATGTTTGATTTAAATCGAGCGCTAGTTCCCGATAATTTAAGGGAGCCAGTCAGCTTCCCTGTTCTTTAAGTGCCTCCCTCTTCTGCTAGGATTATCAGTCCCAGCAGTAGAGGTGTATGGTGCCGATAACAGGACATTTCCCTGGCAGAAATAGTTCCTTTTAACGGCAAACTCCCTACTGGAATCAGTAATCGACTCAGTGTATGACCAGACTAAAAGCACAGAATCTTCTTTTTTTATTTACCTTTTATTTTTCATTGTATAAATATACAAACACAATACCAGTCAACATGTATTATAGCTCAAACAAAGATGGCATTTTATATAATAAAATTAGAGAACTTTAATAATAAAAATCGCATCCGCATAATCAAAAAATATTGTTAGGAGTAGTAACCTTGTTAGTCAATTTTTTAATTGGCAGTCGACAATTGATAAAAATAAATAAATAAATAAATAAAAAGAATTATACAAGCTAAAGTCAAAGACACAATTCTACAATGTGAGGTATTCTTGGCAGTCTACAAAAATTTTGTCATTTACAGAGTTTAAAAAAGTGTATATATATATATATATATACACACACACACACATCCAAAATCAGTTTATAATAATATACACAGCAGGTACACAAGGAAAAGGGAATTTACACAAAAAACACAACATGGCCTGGCACTCTAGCCATTACTCAGTTACTAATCATGAACCTCTATCTTTAAAATAAAAGTCATAGAATTAGTTACAAACATCTGCTGATATGTGATAAGCCGGCTTATCACATATCTCCAGATGTTTGTAACTAATTCTATGACTTTTATTTTAAAGATAGAGGTCTATAAATATATATATAAATAATAATAATAATAATAATAATAATAATAATAATAAAAAAGTATACATGATTGGTGCTTCCCCAAGTTGACATTTTTACTCAAAACTAGCTACATTGACTTCTGTTTTGATGGTTCTATATTGTATGTCTGGGTTCAATATTGCAGGGCCATATCTAGGGGTGTAAGATAGGGGCAGTAGCAGAAGTTGCAAAGCTAAAGGGGGCACAACTAAGTTCATATAAAATAGGTTACTAATGTTAGGGATTTATAGATACTAAAAAGTATAGATTCTGCAAGAATGAGCCACTTATAAATACTAGGTATGTCTATTAAATAACGGGACTGATTAAATAACTCACTTTTATTATTGGTATTACAAATTTAATGCTTGTCCCCTTCAATATACTCCCCATTTGCACTAATACATCGCTGTAGTCTTGTTTTCCACTGGTCAGGCATAGAGCAAATCAATTTCTGTCAGTTGTTTCTGTCATGCCGCGCTGCAGAACTCTCCACTCTCGCTCTCTGCAGGCTCTTACCTTTTCCTCGCGCCCTGAAGTCCTCCCCTCAATGCTGCTGCAGTCCTCTCCGGTCCTGGCATCTTCTTACCGCTCAGACGCTTCCCCTCTGGCTTCCGGCGCTCTGCGTCGGCGTTGCCAAGGCAACGCAGACGCTCTTTTCTGAATCTTGTCGGCTTGGCTCTGGGGGCGTCCCTGGTTGCCGTGGTAATGCTGTTCCTTCCGTTGGTGCTTTCTCTGCATCTGATGATTGGCCAGCTTTCATTTAAATAGTTTCCAGCACCAGTAGCAGGTGCTGGATATAGTTTCTCTGTTGCGTTACTGTGCCAGTCTGGTTATTTTCTCTCTGCCTTGTGCTTTTGTTGCTTCTCTTGCTTTTGAGTGCCCTGATTCATTCCTGCCCAGTTCCTTGCCATGTTTCCTTATTGTATCTTGTTCCCACTCTCTCTCTCCTTAGTGTTGCTTCCAAGTTTGTGTTTTCCTTATTTTACCTGACTGACTGTATCTGTTAACCCCTCAGGGGGTTCCTGCTGTTTGAGTGTGAGTGTGATTATCCTAGTCCATATTGTACGTTCAGTCTGTCCCGTCAACCCCATCTTGTCCTTAGAGTCTGTTCTGTGTTTTTTGTATTGTTAGTCCCGGTGTAGTTCCTTCTGGCCGGCCTATTTCCCACTACTATATTCCTCCTGTCTAATCTGATTTTCCCACTAGTTCTTCCTGTTCCCCTCCCGGGTTTTCTTTAATGGTACATATCCTGACAAGTCCTACCAGCTCCAGTCCATCCCCACCATCAGGGGCTCTGGCGAAACATCAGACAGACATCAGGCTCTACAAACCGGTGAGTTACCCGCTCTTTACTTTTCTACTCTTTGGTCACCCCGGTTCCCTGTCGGGGTAAACCCGGGGTACCACAACAGTTTCAACATATCTGTTTTTTTACTTGCTTTGATGAGCTTTTTTCATTCTTGGTGATGACGGTATTTTGTAGCTCATTGACTGTCTTTTGGTTTGAGGATCGTACTGTCAGATCCAGGTCTCATCACAAGTGATTACTCTATGAAACAGGTTTGGATCTGCGTCAAGTTGCTGCAGAATGTCAACACAACATTCCTTGCGACGTTCTTTTTGCTCTGGTGTGAAAACCCTTGGGACCATCTTTGCACAAACTTTTGTCATGTTAAGATCCTCACGCAAAATTTTCCATGCAGTGTCTTTGTCAATGTTCATGAATTCAGCTATCACTTGAACACTGAGTCGGCGGTCTTTTCGAACAATCTGACTGATTTTTTCTACATTTTCTTCGGTTCTTAAGTGCAAGATCGTTCATCGTCTTCAACATTCTCACGTCCCTCGCTGAATCTTTTGTGCCACTCAAACACACGCGCATGAGAAAGGCAGTCATTCCCAAAGGCCATAGTAAGCATTTGAAAACAGTCAATTAGTGTTCTGTGCAATTTTAATAAAAATTTCAAATTGACACGTCATAGAGTGTTCCTTCTTGTCATGCAGGTTCAGACATGTTCAAGGTCACTACGTATGCAGTTATAACCGGTTCTGTCTGCTTTGTTTACTAGTTGGAATCACAGTCTCGTTATTTTATAGACATACCTCGTAGATCCTCTTGTGTTTGTCAGGAGATGTAGAGAGGCAATTGCCTTGACTGGACTATAACAATAAACAGTATATCTTCCATGATTAGGTCTGGATGTTAATCAACATTGTTCCCGAATCTCTAAGCAGAGCATCATCATAAGAAATCCAATTACAGAAGCAATTGCATATTATTATAAAAATCTTGATCATAATATTTGTGTGGCTGTAATACCTATACACATCACAGGAGAATTTGTGACATAGTAAATCTAAATACAGTGCAATCTCAAACTACAACTACCAAAACATATATTATGCACTAATTTATGCACATAATTAAACTTAATGATGTCCCGAAGAAAGGGGGAATAAGGGGTTAAGAACAGTAGTCTAATTAGTTTAAAAGAGGTGAATAAGGGGTTAACAGGAGAAAGGTTTTGAAGGATTTAAGGTGTGCAAAACAGAGTCAGTAAGAAAAACAGGGGAATGTGGCTATGAAAGAATTAACAAAGTCAATAGAAATGTAGTTATAAGTTGTGTGAATTTATTATATCTGATAAAACCAAAGATTTGTTTGACACAGTGATTTAAAAAGCATTACAACCATCTTTAAGCTGACACTAAGGGCCAGATTTACTAAAGGCGATTTGATGTAAATCGCTCTTGTTGTGCATTGTTTAAGAGCGATTTTGTAAGCTCCGGATTTATATAATTTATTAGTTATAAATTTTAATTTATCCTGAGGGGCAGTTTGGTTCCTAAGAGTGCGCATAAGTGATTTCTTCCTCTTTCCCCTTCTTTTGTTTATAACATTATGCTTAAATCACAGCAGCAGCACTGAAATTCCAATTGTGTATTTAAACACTTCAATTACTATAAAGTGTGAACCTACTCTCCTCTTACTGGTGCAGAAAATTATATAACTCAGGTAAGCTCCGGATTTACTAAGCAAATCGCATAACTTTATGGACTTTACAAATCACATTACAAATTGCGCGATTTTTTACTTGCTAAACATACAAATCGTTGAATTTACTAAGGGCTTGGGAGCTGAAATCGCTGCTAAACAGTCCAAAAATCGCACCAGTTGAAAGAGGTGCCTCAGGCTAGCGATTTTGTCCAAATTGCTAGTAAAAGGCTTCTTTTCAATAGTGCAGCCTATGCCATAAGTGGCAGCATGCCAAGGGCTAAGTGCATGCTGCCGCAAACTAACTCATTAAATAACCTGTTCCAATCAAACTAAATACCTAATATGACCTGCACGTCTAAACGAAATAATTAAATGTCCCTACAGCATAAATAAATAAATAGTATGGCCAGAACCATAACTCATCAAAGCACTTGCCAAGATACCAATCAAAATAAAACATTTTCCCCAATACAAATGAAAAACAAACACAAGCCCCGATAGAAAAATCAATAATACACAAGCCATGATAGAAAAATCAATAATACACAAGCCCCGAAAGAAAAATCAATAACACACAAGCCAACATAGTAAAATCAATAGAATACATGTGCCGATAGTAAAATCAATAATACACATGCCCACATAGTAAAATCAATAGAATACATGCACCACTAGTAAAATCAATAATACAATTTGGCTTAAATGCAAATTGTAAATTAAAAAAACAGGTAAAAAAATTTAAACTAGCTGTTTTGTTATTGTTGTTGGTTTTATTCTTTACTTCTATTTCTTTCTTTCTTTCTTTCTTTCTTTCTTTCTTTCTTTCTTTCTCTTTCACCGTCAATACTTGACGCAGATCCGTGTGTAACAGCTGCTCTCTTCCCCCAGCACTTAATTAGCATACAAAACATCTGGCGCATGAATACACCAATGTTACATAAAGATTATATTGGAAAGAAACGATATACCCAAAACACGCTCAACTCTAATGGACCACCGATGTTACATTTAAATAAATCAGGGGGGAAGAGTCCGCGTGAAAAAAGCCAATAAGTCGCAGACTGTGTACTTATTGTAATTCTGTATTGTCACCGATGTTACACGTCAAGGGGACTTAGACAAGAAAAACTTGCGTAAGTCCCCTTATGAGCCTAACTGTGAACCAAGGCCAGCATTTGGGAAAAGTTACCAATGAGAGAATATAAATTGGTTTGTTTGTTTGCTCATTATTTAATTATTATTGAATATTCTATATCAAATACTTTACATTAGGGGCCTTACCTACATCAAAAACAAAGTCTCACAATGTTCTCACAAGCAAAGCATCTGTACAGAAATAATAGAAAACTGATGATCATTGTTTTGAAAGAGGGATAGTTTTGTGCAATGCTATCTATTATATTGTAATGACAACACAGTTATTTCTGGATAAATGTACATATATTAAATAACAATATGATTGAAAACGTTAGTATTTTAATAAACATTATGGATATTAATAATAACAAGAGGTAGTTGTTTTTCGTGTCCCAGAGGCAATTAACTTCACTACAATTTTTTAAATATGTACACTACAAGGAGCAGGTGGTAGAAAAATAAAAATAATACACAATATAGATTATGTTTTCAGCTCTAAATAATTAAAGAGTGAAAAAATGCCACCTGCCAGTATTTATTTCTGGCACCAGTGTTGCTGCTGTTTCTGTCTATTATTATATTGTCTGTGCGAATACTTATAGCTGCTGCTTCCATTATCACAGTGTATAGCACTAGATGCATTCTGGAAATATTCACATTCATGGAGACAAAATGAATGCTTTTTTTTTTTCTCCAGTGGTGCTGTCTGTGTATGTGTGTCACGAATCATTGATAGGGAGCAAAATGAATTATTGTGAACTGCATTTTGTGTAAGGACTCATAGTTAATATGTCCCTTTGGCTTAAATGACAAGAAAAAAAAAAAAAAGCTTACTCTGTGGGACTCTGTCAAATTCACACATGGCAAAACAGCCATAACACCTACACTGCTATTATGCATGACTTTGTTAATCCATGCTCTATTTCACAAAAGGCTGGGCATGGATCCCAAAAACACAAACATGAAAGTTTCTGAAAAAAAGTGTATAAATATAGGCCATTCGTAGACAGGATTTTGATTCTGTGATAACAGATTTAAACCCAAATATATTGATTTTAATACATAAAAAAACTTTATTTAAAGCAATCTCATGAAAAACCAAACAAACATGTTTCTGTTTAATATACCACTTTTACAGACTATAAAACTGCTAAACATTTATCAACATATGTTAAACTTATATAATATAAAGATTTCAAGGTAGAAGAAATTTCTACTTATATGAAAATTATTTCATGATTAAAAGCACTTTACATAGTATTTTAATAAAAATAATAATATTTATATAAAATTATATATATGGGGTATTGCTGCTTTAAAAATTTAGGCATGGGAGGAATGTAATAATAGCACATAATTAAGTATACTGATTATTATGTAAAATGTACGGTACATGTTGACCCAAATCATAATTTTGTGTATAGTACGGTAAAATAAATCAGTCAATAAATAAATACTACTGTATATAAGTGTGTCAGTTGATGCAATTAAAATTGAGCAATGATGAATGAATTAGAAAAGCCCTAGACTCTTACTTCATGATTATGCAATGTAAAATAAAAGTAAGTTAAATAAGTTAAACTTTGCACAGAAGAATTGACTAACCTGGGCGGATCATAGTTATTTTAAAATAAGGCTGAGATAAGGAAGTGCATTACAATAGATTATTCCACAACATGTATACCTTTTAATTGTGTGCACCATTACTGATCATGCATGCAACATTTCTAGGCAGGAAAATGAAGTCTACTAGCACTTTTAAAGCTATAAGCATACCCTTAAGTATAAGACATGAGGTACTGACTGGGCCTGGGGCACAAAGACACAGATTTAATGTTCTGTAAAGACAAAGTGGTTTTTGACCAAACAATTGTATGCACCTGCACATACTTTTTTCATAAATTATTACTACAGCAGTCAGTATAATCATTTTTCTCTAATGTTTAGTGCCAATAAGCTCATCAAAGTTATGTAAAACCTCACTGTTGTCATTTATTAATGTTTAATGCATATACACTATAAAACATCTATAAAGGCAAGCATTAATCCCATGATTAAATCCATTCAATCAGAAAGCACACTTCTTCTATCTTTATAGCACATGCAATTTTGTAAGATGACCCCAGTAAAAGAAATGAGCAAAGCTTTATCTATCTATCTATCTATCTATCTATCTATCTATCTATCTATCTATCTATCTATCTATCAGGATTTTGTAACGTAAATGGTGGTAATTAATTTGAATTCTTTTTTATGCAGGGAAAATGCTTTAATTTTACGCATAGGGCCTGATTCAGACTTAAGAAGGAGCTTGTAATTAAGGACCGTATTTACACTTAAGACTGAAATAAGTACGCATGGATTTGCAAATATACGCGTCTAAGTGGCAAGGCAACTCGTACCTACGGACTTAACCTTAACTGTCCGTGCGTATATTTGTGTTTAAGTTGCTTAGGTACGTGCATACATTCCTAACCACGCCCTTAATATGACATTTAAATGCTCCATCCACCCACTTTTACTTGCAGAAATCCTACGTAGCTTTCATAATAAAGTTACTACGCTTGCGCATTTTAACTGATCCTAAAAATACACACAGAAAAAGCAGCACTTTTTTAAGTGTAAATACGGTCCTAAGACAGGAAAGTTACAACTGGGTAAAACCATGTTGATTTTAGGGGGAGACAAGTTAATTGTATTCTTTGCATGCAGGGATATATCTTAGAATTACCTTCTGCACTCAGATAGTGACCAGCATTACTTTTACCCTGCTATTTAGACTTGGGCTAGAAAACACCACCTCTCAGCTGTAATACCGTTTGCAACAGATGAAATATGACTCCCCGGAAATCAACATGGTTTAGCCCAGGAGTAACTTTCCTCTCTTAATTTCAATCTCTGAATCAGGTCCATAGAACTCATATACTCAATTATCTTCATGTTTAATCTGTAAATTAGAGTTGAGATAGGAAACTTAACCTCTCAATTCTAATTCTGTTTTCACAGATTAAATTTGCCTCCCCTTGGTGTTCAGCATGGTTTTTCTTAGGTCTACACTCAGGGCCAGTGACAAGGGGGGGGGGGCAGGCAAGAGGGACAGCTGTGATGGGCCCCATGGTTCAGAGGAGGAATGGGGACCCCCAAATACATGAGTGCACTGGGCCCCAAGGTTTCTGTTGCCATGCCTGTCTACACTTGCACCTGTTTTGCCCTAATAGGTGTAAGTGCAGCTCAGCTCCTGGATCAGTCCGTATATTGTAATAGCAGCACATTGTGTCACAGAAACTTTCCCAGATTAAAGTTATGTGTTTGTTCAATATGTAATATTTAATGCAAAGGCTTGACGCATTCTTTAGAGGTTAAATGATGTAAAAGTGGTATATACAAAATATGAGATATAAACAGTTTGCTTTTTTTTCTAAACTGCATTAAATGATTTAAACTTGATCAAAGCTTTTGGACTGCTTATGTTTTATTATTGACATCGGTCATTTTATACTGCTTATTTTGTGTTGTGTATAGTCTGCACTATAGAAAGCCTTTTCTTGGTGCTCTGTATCCATAATTTTAGTCTGCCTTGCTTAAATATGGCTAACATATCATTTAATTTTTTGCTTCTTCACATATATGTTTCATTATTGGGTAGTGTCAGTTTAGTGTAATTTCAACTCTCCATCATCACATTGGACGAAATATTGTTTACAACAAAAGAAGTTTCCCTTTATTGTTTATGTGATAATGCCATAAGTATCCCGGGGGAGAACTGGCAAATCTCCCAGCTGGGAGCCGGCAAATTGAGGCAGTGATACTGTTGAAATCTCAAGCTCAAGTTATGGGATGGGCGGGGCTTGAATCCTCAATTTTCATCATCAAACTCTACCTTATCCCTAGTAAAAGTGTAGAATGTATCTTTGACAGTCAGGGGGAGGGGATTCAGGTTGTGATTTGGATAAAATTGAGAAATCAAGCCCCGCCTACTGACATTTCTTTCTTCTCTCAGAGATCTCCCAGAGGAAAGAAAGTAAAAATTGGCATCTATGGATGATTCACTATATTTACATATGGAATTTTCAATATACAGACTGCTGGCAGATAATTGACAGCTGTCTGTATTTTGAAAATGTCTATTAATAAAAACTTTTTATAATGAATTGGTGAGTATACTGAAAGATATATTTTTCGTCAACTTACCCATTCATTATGCCGACAGCTTTACAACATTCGATCCCGGTGCTCTGCAGCATCCAGTTCAGATGCAAGACCAGGTACAGCACCCAAACGTACCCGATGCTAAAAACCAGACAGATTAGTGGACTTAGGTTGTGGGGAGGGGATGGAGCGTAGAAGGGGAGTCTTAGAGTCAGGCTGCAGGGAGGGGATGGAGCGTAGAAGGGGAAGGTTAGTGATAGGCTACAGTGTATGGAGGGATAGGGTAATGGAAGGAGAGGGTTAGAGTGAGCATTAGGATAAGGGTTGGGGTTGGGAAATACTCACCCATCAGTGCTGGGGTTTCCTTCTGGGGATATTTACTCACCAGTCTCCAGTGGGGAAGAGACAGTTGTTTGTGGTCCCTCGTTGCAAACGGCTTGCCAAAAATAGCCCTCACGCAAAAGGGCCATTCGAATCAGTGAACCAAACTTCTAGTTAACAACCTCTCTCTTTTTAGTAGGATAGATTGCCTTGGATCCCAGTTGTGGAAACTTGAACTCATGTTATAACAATGGGCATCATAGGCGCCCACCCGAGAAAACGTAATTATGACAGCTTAGCATTGTCTCTTCTCCTGGAAGGATGTGAGAGATAACAGCTCTGATTCAGAGCTGATCCCAGACTCTCAGAGGATGCGATAAATGCATATGAACAACTGGAGAGGAAAAAGCCAGAGGGGCATAAAGATCACAGATTAGGAAGTGTAGTCCTGCAGCATTAACTTGCCATGTTTCTGAGGTCAAGGCTAACATGAGGAATTTGATAAGGGGGCTTTAGGGCATTCCCTTGGTTTAAATCTTCTATATTCCTTGCAGCAAACTCTTCGACAGAAATTCTACTTCTCCAAATCTTGATTTTGGTAGGCATTTGTGAGAAAGATACACT